>JAYXIM010013360.1:0-99205 GCA_037575425.1 Anastrepha fraterculus | reverse complement strand
TAGAGTAAAAGCAGGTATTTAATACATTATTTGCCTCCCAATATCAAAGGCATTGATATGGTAAACATTTGACTAAGTCTATGAATTGCTAATGTAGTTTAACAGTTCATATTCTTGTTATTCCATAACAATGAAATATCTCTAATAAATGTAATACAATAATTTCCACTTACACACCTATATATGTATTTGTATATTTCTATTCTGTAGTCCTAATACAAAAAAATTTTAATATTAATAAAAAAAATTTGCACATAATATATATAAATGATGAATGAGGAGGATAGTTGTAGACAGCGGATGGAATGCATTGATTTTCCTGAATCTTTTCCCAATAACTGCTACAGAAATAAAAACTCTGTTTACTAGCATATAGAACTGAAAACAAAAATATCAAAAATATTACAGAAGTCAATAATTTTAAGACACACAACAGTACCTAATTTGCTTCACATATCCTCCACACTGTACAGATACGCCTCTACCTGTGCCGCGCGTTTCTCATTTTGCACATCAAACCACTTCTTTTCGAAGCCATTCGACCTATCAACGCCATCCCACCTATAGCCAGGTCGTATGCCAAACCGATTTTCAGGATATGAGCCCTCATACTTAGGTATCTCCGCTAAGGCACCCGTCTCCTTCTGCCGTTCCTTCTTCTTTTTACGCATATACTCCAGCATTGGATCATCGGCGCGCTCTTGCTCGCGTAGATAGCGATCCAAATCCTCGTCATTTTCGTAGCGAGCTAGTGGCTTGCTGCCTTCATATGACTCAGCCTCCGCACGTTGTCGATGCTCCTCAACTTGCTTTAAACCTTTGCCCCAACGATCGTATTTTTCTTTTTTCTTCCGTTCATGTTCCTCTTTACGGCGACGCTTTTCCGGATCTTCTTCTTCTGCGTCGCGCGCGCGTTGGCCCTTCCGACCTGTACTGCGCACGCGAACCTCAGCGTCGCGTCCCGACACTTCCTTGGACATTTCATTATACATGCGCTCCTCTCGCTGACGGCGCTCCTCAGTCTCTTGCATAAGTGACTTGGCATCCTGTATACCAGCCTTTTTGCCATCCAGCGTCCTAGAAGCTTTCGGTTTGTGAGTTGGTGGTGGCGAATCGCTGCTTCTGCGTTCCAACTTGGTCCATCGACTAGGCTTGGGCTGCACTGAAGGAGAGCGTTCCATTTTAACAATATCCTGCCTTCGTCGTGGTGGTGATTGATCTGGTGAACATTTTTCACGTTTTATGCGAACTGGTGAATCATTTTGGTGCTTTCGTGACGGTGAACGTCTGCCGTCGTAACGTGTGGGTGGTGATTTATCACTAGAATTTCTACGATTTATTTTCGTGGGAGATTTGCTACGTCTACGATATTTTTCGGTATATTTACTCCTCGGTGGGGATTCAGCGTTCGATTCATTATATTTTTTGTGTTGTTGAAAATTCTGCTCAGCACTACGACTGCGACTTTTTCTCCTGCCTTTTGTCGATTTATTTCTACCTTTTCTTGGTGGGCTTTGATCGGAACTTGATGATCTTGCAGCAACTTTTTGTCTAAACTGGCTGCTCTTTCTAGGTGGGCTTTGGCTGGTAGAATTATTTCTTTGTCGATATGGTGAACGATCCCTTCTCCTTGGGGGACTTTGATCGGCCGCACGCTTATTCTTTCGTACAGGACTTTGATCTGGTGTTCTGTTACCTCGCTTTGGTGGGCTCTCATCGGATAACCGTTTGGCTTTCCTTGGCGGGCTCTGGTCAGGTGACCGCGCAACCCTTCTTCTCGGGCTTAGGTCGGATGTGCGCTTGCAATTCCTTCTTAGAGGGCTCTGATCTAATGTACTTTTGCTTGTTTTCGGCAGACTTCTATCTGGTGATTGGTTACGATTTCTCCTCGGGCTGTAATCCGGTGTACGTTCGTTTCTCCTTGATGCGTATTGTTCAGGCGAACGTCGACTTTCCCTTCGAGTACTTTGATATGGCGAATGTTCGTTACCTCTTCGACTACTTTTACCTGGCGAATGATTATGCGCTCTTAACGATTTGTCTTTAGTAGAGTTCCCATTCCTGCTTTCAGCTTTACTCGGCAAATTATTCTTATGTTTACGTATAGGTGGTGAGATATCAGGAGACCGTTTAGCCATTTCTTTGGTTAGATTTCGTCGTGGTGGCGAAAATTCATCTTTTATTTTGCGTTTAATTTGTTTAGGTCCCCAGAGATCCTCATCCGGCTTCACATCCAAGCTTACTTCATTTTCTTCTTCGGGCTCCTCCTTCACCACAATGCTTCGCCACTTTGGTACATTAGATATATCTTCAATATACTCGCCGACAATCTGCGGCGCATCTTCACCTCCTAGAAGGAGCTCCTCATCAAATTCTTCTTGTGTTTGATTGTACGTCGCATCGTCGTCTATAATTTTCACTTTGGCGGAACCAAACTCTCGTTTTCGTTTCTTGTCTTTCTTTTTCTTTTTTGACTTATCACCGGACAAGTATTTTTTGAGATATTCTTTTTGATCAATTTTAGTTGAAGCGTGTGATGACATTATTTATACTTGGCGAAATTATTTCAACTGTTTAATAAAAGGCGCTTTCTTTTAACACAAAACAATTCCACACTTCCATTGCCAAATATGCTGCTTCTTGTGCTATCAGTCATTCACAATAAACAAGCGCATGTCAGCTGGCGGTGAAATGTGTGGCAGCGACCTCTGCTGTAAATATTAGCTTTGTAGGGTTTGAAACATGGATTAAGGTTTCATACATTCGCTTTTTTTACTGTAGGAATGATGGATTCAATTTATTGATAGAGATTTAAAACTACTGTTACGCTATTTTATTTATCTGCTTATTGCTCTATGGCCGTTTTATCAATATTTGTTTGTTTACGTTTTCCTTTCATATTAACCCATTCGCTTTTATATTAAAAAATAAAACACATTTATACTTGGAAAAAAGAATTGGATATTTTAACATATATTTCTGAGAAAACACTTGGATTTCTTTTATTTCAAAGAGCAAAACAAATTAAAGGGTCAAAGGCCCGAAAAATGATGATTTTCAATAATTTTGTTTTGCAAGCCAATTGCTTTATTTTACAAAAATCATTAATACATCATGTTTCGACTTGACTTTAGCAAAATTTAAAAAAATTAATTAAGAATTGTAAAAGTTATCGCTGTTTGTATGGATCCCGTTTGTCCAGAAGTCGCTTGTGGTGATCCATCACAAGTCTTTGGAGATTCATCTAAAATCAATCGGACAAGAGAAATTAGTTATATCAATAGATAATCTTTTCGAAGCTTTATTTTCAAAGTTAACAATATGGCGGCCTCAGAAAATATTTTTCAGATTTTCGAGAAAACACCGACAATTAATGGTTTAAAAAAAATGAAATTTTGGAAAACAAATCCTTCGATTAGGCACGAGATTTTTATGTTTTTCAAAAGCAGTATACATTTTATTGAAATCTATCAAGCAGTTTTTAAGTTACAGCGATCACCAGTTCAAAAAACATGGAATATTAAGAAATGCTCCCATATGTAATTTTCTAAGTTAAGCATTTAATCTCTAACTCGTATTTTAAAAAGGAATTCGAGTCTAATTACTCTTTCACTTACACTTTTCAGTTTCGAAGTAATTTGAATTCTGTCATCGCCAAATCGTATTCTACACTTGCCTTCGTTCGGCGTTTTTCTGGCGATTCTATGGATCCATACTCTTTAAAGATGGCCGCCGTAGCGGAATGGGTTGGTGCGTGACGTTTTTTTTATATTGTTGTTCACTTCGCTCGGGAAAATAGGACCTCGATAAGATTCTGCCATCGTACACGATTCTGGGCTGCTCTTTTTGCGTCATCCCAAGTGATGTCGGCATTTGTTAGATCGCACAATATTGTCCTTCTCCTAGTATTCTTGGAACTTTCAGCAAAATCTAAATTTAGCGGACTGCTAATTATTCGTAATTAATTTTCGGATAATCAGACATATGCAAAATGCTTTCAACAGATTTTTATCTTTGAGACCTTAGGGAGCTAATATTATGGTTGCCAATTGACAACCAACCTGTGGCTTCAATGTTCTAACCATCTTTGTTAGTTTTAAATTGCCTACTTCTGCCAAATTATTACAGCTTCTGCAGTAGCCGTTATAGGGTGTTCCCGGTCTGCTGACATGCCTGCCTATAAAATAATGCCCTTTTAGAACCCCAAAGAAGTTTCTCACGTCTTTCCTGTTAAGTTTCAGCAGTCGGTTTTTACGGCCCATATTTTATTCTGGCCTCGTCATCCTACTTGCTGCACAGGTCAGGGACTGGGTCCATAGCACGTTGGCAGATTTGATGGTATGTTTATCTATTAGTAGCTTACAAGTAGCTAGAGGTATAGGTACGAGGGCGGTTCAATAAGTATCCGTGTTTGATGACAGAGGACGTTCGTAAGGGAAATTGGTGTTAGCATGGCGTGCTGCCATCTATCAAACGACGGCAAAACCAATTTCAGAGCTATTCAAGTAAGACGTATTTCTTGATTTTCGCTAAGATAGAAAAAGAGCAGTATCATTTGGTAATTCGCTTTTTGTTTTTGGATGGGGAAAAATGCGAGGAGATAAAAGCAAAATTGGATGCGGTCTATGGGTCGCTTTGCCATCTATGACCATAGTTAGATATTGGTTCAACGAATTTAAAAGTGGACAAGAAACATCCGTTTTTGATGAGGGGACGCGGTTACCGAGGATATCATTCAAAAAGTCCTCGACATGATTCTCGCTGACCGACGAATGAAAGTGCGCGAAGTAATAGAGGCCATAGGTGTGTCGACCGGAACGGCATTAATATTTTACATGAAAAGTTGGCGATGAAAAAATTTCGATTGCTCACGGCGGACAACAAGCGGATGCGGCTGTTAACTTCGAAGCAGTGTTTGGAGCGATTTAAGCGAGATCCCAAGGAATTTTCGCGTCGAGTTGTCACCGTTGATGAAACCTGGATCCATCATTACACACCAGAAACTAAGCAACAATCCAAATAATGGACTTCTCCCGGTGAGTTTGCTCCAAAGAAGGCGAAGACAGTCTCATCTGCCGAAAAGGTCATGGTGACGATTTTTTGGAATGCGAACGGCGTCATCCTCATGCATGTTTTACAAAAGGAAGAATGATCACTGACAATACCACAGCGAGTTATTGGACCGCTTTCACAAAAAATTAAAGAAGACACGGCCGTATTTGGCGAGAAAGAAGGTGCTGTTTCACCACGATAACGCACCAGCGTTCTCATCCGGAGTTGTAGCCGCCAAATTGCATGAATTGCTGCTCGAGGGTACATTGTATCATATTACCAGTGCTATGTATTTGGAGTCGAAGTTAAATCTAATTGAAAGGTTTGAAATTTTTCGATTTTTTATAAATCTTGTACAAAGTTTGAAACTCTTATTAAATGCAATATGCCATTTTTTTTATTCCTTTATTATTCCACATTCCACTTGGGAACATAGGGCTTCAACAAAACATTTAAATCTTATTCTGTTAACCGCTGTTCTCTTTACGACAATCCACGTTTGGTTAACTGTTTCTAGTTCACGAAGGTTAGAACGCCTTCAACTATTTCGTGGACGACCGGGTCGTTTGTGTCCTTGTGGGCTCCATTCCAATGCTGTTCTGCTAATGCTTTCCCTGTCCTTTCTGAGAGTGTGGCCGATCCATCGCCATTTACGACCACTTATCACCTTTTGGATTGGATCTTGCTCGGTGATCTGCCACAAGTCCGTATTTCGGACAGTGTTCCGGCTAAAAACTTTATATATTAAGCGAAGGCATTTATTTGTGAAGCTTTGTAGTTTTACGCATTTGTCTATTTGTCCAAATTGGCTGTAACTGTCTAAAGGCTGACCTAGCTTTGCGCAGATTGTTTTCTGAGCCTTCTTCAACTCCACCATTAGTCATACACTGAACTATAGTTTTATAAAAAATGCATGAAAATTAATAAAACAAAAGAAAACTGGTCAAAAGGTCGTGGTACTACATTTTTTTTGGCGGGATGTGCATATTTGAAATCGTTCAGCTTTAGTCGCCTGTGCAAATGCGCGTGTGTGAGCATCTTTTCAGGCGATGTTGAATAACTTAAAATTAACTTGCAAATTACTTCATGTATGTAAATGCAGCAGTAGTAATAGTAAAACGCAATATTATTTATTATTTTCACTGCTATTAGCTCTTACCTTTGACAGCTGCCTACTAACCAGACAAAAATCATCTAACCAGACATCAAATTTGTCGTTTGCCGATTATATGCTGATTTATGTGTCTGGTCACATTCCCGCGTGAAAAATGTCAATATAAAATCTTTGTGTAATAAAAGTGAATGGAAAAAGTTCAGTTCGGTCGGTTAAACTAAAATAAATCGAGTATGAAATATATTCGTTAGAAAAGTGAAATGGTCGTGAATGTGTTCGGGTTGACGAAGTGCCGGCGAAAGGGGAAAATTATACAAATTTGCATTTGAAATTTACTTAAGTATGTGTATGTGTGTGCACGCGTGTGAGACGATCGTTTAACTTTGAATTTCAATAAAAATTTGTATGACATTGTTTGTGTAAAACGATGCAAATAGTCATGCACGTGGCTCCTGACATTGTTTAATGCTAATGCTGTCAACGCTGTGCCAAGATGCAGCTATAGACCCCGATTATTAGGCTACGTTTGTGTGATCTTCTTGTCATGCATCCGCCATTCATAATGAATTGCTCGTTAGATGTCATTGCACCAATTACTGACGAATCAATTTGCGCTGCATTGCGTTGTTCGATCGCTCATAAATGTTTTACGATTGTTATTGTTTTGGTACATTTCTATTATTTAGCATTTGTTGTGTCTTATCTGTTTTACAATTCGTAATGTGTGGCGATGTCGGAATGTGGGCGCGTTCGAATGCTTGTTACAGTAACCGGCTTCCGATGCAAATTAGCAAAGTGAATAAGTAATTAAAAAGGAAGGCCCCATTATTATTAGACAAATATCGTGCAATTATGTGCATATGTCTGCAGATATGTGTGTGTGCATGTAAATATGTATGTATGTATGTATGTAGGTGGCTGCGAGCATTTTCATCAATGCATAGGCACACACGCTTGCCACCGTTCATGCAGTTCAATTAAAGAATCGAATGATTGCGGTGGTTTCGTCCAAAAGCTTACGCATAAGCATACATACATACATACATACATAGATCGTTTGTGCATGCAGTCTTGTTTTCTATCGAACAAGAAGCGATAAACATTTCAAATTTATTTAAAAATTTTGGTATTTAAGGATTTTATCTACATATGTATGTGCAGACATGCATACAAACATACATACATAGATACTCTGTGTAATATGTACGCAAAACACGTGGCCCACACAATCTTGAAATTCATTTGTATGTATGTATGTGTGCACATAAATTTTTGTACTTAAATACATATTTACATACATATGCATGTACAGTGCCTTGAAAAAACATTCGTAAAAACATTTGATGCATTTATTACTTTTAATTAAATACCAGTAGAATACCGCTCGTATGCACATAATTCAATAATCAAATTTGTGTAAAGTTTGACAAGTCTCTTCGGATGTTACTTAAGGGCTTATGTATATACAGTTAGAAGGCCGAAAAGGTGAATTTTCCAAAATTTTTTCTGAGAAAACTTTTAATTTTATTGATCTAAAAATGTGTACACATATTATATTATGTTATCTTTTAACTGTATTTTAAGACTTAGTATTAGTAAAATTATTTATTTGGAAAGGAGCTACAGCTGATCTCCGGGAGCTGAACTGGATCCTCTGAAATTAAAAAACCAAACAGATTTCGTTAAAGTAATGTTAAATCTACTAATTAATCGAAGGGATAAGCGAAATACATTTTTTGACAAATTGGCGGTTTTTTTAAAAAAAATAAAATTGATTTTTGGCCGAAATTTCAGCCTAACATTTTTTATAAAAAAAAGAATATTTATCGGTAAGAAAAAATCTTCGATTAATAACTTAAAAATACATTTAAGAAGCTCGTGTTAAAATTTGAGACTAAACGGTTTAGCCGTTTTCGAGTTATGTTGGTCACCGACTTTGAAAACACAATTTTGAGAAAAGCACGCTTAAAGTTTGAAATGCAGTTCACATAGTTTGAAAAGCACTTTACAAATTTGCGTGTAACTTCGAAAATATTCCCCAGAACGACATTAAATTTCCGTCTGTATTCTTAAATATGTATATGTACATTAGAAAAAAAAAAATCAGTAAAATATCTCTCGTATGATTCTCATCCGATTCATGCACATAATTCCATAATAAGATTTGTGTAAAGTTTGACAAATAACTTAGGATGTTTCTTAACCCATTGATGCAATTTGGAAGTAAGGCATAAAGGGGCATAAGTTTAATCTCTTTCTAAAAAAGTGGTAAAAATTGAAGCCATGGAATAATGTGATGTTATTTTGATGATTATATGAATTTATTTTATTATGAATTATTATTAGTATTATTTCATATGGTTCCAGGGAGAACCAAAGCATCACAACAGTCTCTTAGCCTCATTCCAGGTTAAGTTCACCGTAAAATTCATAATTCCAAATCCAACAATCGTCTCCAAGTATGCGATGGCCTTCCTCATCTACGGCTGCCTTGGGGATTCCACTCAATGGCGGCTCTTGTTGATAGGCCTGTGGGTCAATGGGTCCGTTGCGGCAACGAATTTGGCTGAGAGTAAAATAGGTTATGTGAATTTGAGTCGAAGGCGCCACATAACACATGACTGAGAAGTTCCGGGCCTTACAAATAAAACACGTTTTTGTTTTTGTGCAAAATAGGCTTTATTCGTCAACCTGTCAATCAATACCACTTTTGAAGAATGATTTATCTTTTGCTTCAAAACAGGCCTCGGTTTCAGCGATGACATCTTCATTTGAGCGAAATTTTTTACCGGCGAGCATTTTCTTAGGTCTGCGAACAGCCAGTAGTAACTGGGAGCCAAGTCTGGCGAATACTCATTTCGACGTCCACTGCATTGTGTATCAGCAAACCATCCTTTTATTGTTGTTTCTGATGGAGCGGAGTCCCCTTGAACGGTATTTTTCCTGAGTACATAAAAATGCCTTTTTACTGCTTTAAGTCTAACATTGAACAATTTGCACGTCGTGAAGGCGCCAATATTTTTGTCTCCGAAATGCTACAGAAATTGTGAAGGGGATTTTTATGCGCCACTAAGCCATTCGGTTGAAGTATTTTTTTTTTGTACTTCAGGTCGCTATCTTATTCAAATATCTTGGCATCTTGTTCACAATGAAATTTTTGCCGGACTTGGAGGGGTATGAGGCTGTCAGAATATTAATAAACTTATATAACACCGTGTGACAGAAATCAACTATTTTTGTTATCCTGGAAAAATTGCATATGCAAGTGAAACTATAGATTTTATATTTGTTAGAAATGCTGCACACTGAATTTTACATTTTCCATCAGTTATTTTTCTAAAGCGCTTAAAAGTTTAAAAAACTATATTTAAATAAAAAAAATATTAAATACTTATTATAATCACTCAATTGTTTTTCACACAAATTTTACAAAACTATTTACAATTATTTCTACTTCATTCAAATGAACATACGGCAATGACCTTAAAAGTCGTCTGCCGGAAGGTTAGGTTAGGTTAGGTTGACCTGGCTGGCTGAAAGCCATTACATAGACCTATTGATCCTTAGTGTTACCAGATGGAGCTGGACCTTTACGTTTCTTTGTAGTAGACATCTTGTAATACGTCTGCGTCTTTGGCGAATCTAAGTAACCTCTGAAGCTCTAACATTCTAACTTCTCATATTGTAAAGCTCCTAAGCATTTTAATCTAATTCTAGCTAATGCAGGGCAAGAACATCAAATTGTGTTCAAGAGTTTCCCTCTCTTCTAGTTCATTGCAAAACTTGCAGCTATCATTGTTTGCAATTCCCATCTTGTATGCGTGTGCCGCTGGCGAATTGTGGCCTGTCAGTATACCTACGATAGTTCTGATTTCCTTTCTAGACGGGGCTAGTACGAATCGGGCGTATTTATCTGCATTCTGCGCATACATGATTTCCGTAGTTTTACAAGTGGCTGGATTATTCTACCTCCTGTCTATCCGTGTTTTCATATCCGCAGCGATGCCATTGTATACCGTATTTAAAGGTTTCAGTATGTCGTTTTCTTGTTCGAATTGTATTATGCCCTTATGTCCGGGTACCCAATAGATGTGTAATGGCTTCCCTGGTCCTAAGAATGGTGTTGGATGAAATTTCATATGAGTTTATTGCCTTTATTGCGCGATGTCCTTGCTAGTGCTATTTCTGCAGCCTTTCCTACCGCAAAAACTTCTGCTTGAAAAATACTGCAATGGTTAGGGAGCTTAATTGGCTGCTGGACCTTCTGCCGCAATGTCAATCGGCGAGAGGTTGAGTATTCTTTCAAGTGCTGCCGTAGGAGTTCGTCTGTCGGAAACACCTATAATAAATTGTCTGTACTTTAAAGCACCAGTAATAAAATTGATTACATTTTTCCATTGAAAATCATTTACACCATTTTTAATATGAACTATTATTAACGGTATTACTAAGGACGGTATTTCCAAAGAAGGCACAACGGTATTGTTTTAATATTGGATATCATCTAAGAAAATGTTGAATTGTTTCTTTCTAATTTAAAATACATCAAGAGCAGTTTTTATTATAAAGGCCATTAAGCATAATGGAATTATTTCTAGCTTTAAAAATCCGTAAAATTTAAAAATTTTATATTTCATCTTTAAAATAACTTTGAGCTACACTATGGTCCAGTTCTTTATATATTCTGTCCATACTGTTTAGTATACTCACTCTATTATGTCTACATGAATATCAAACGAAGTCATGAAACAAATCAGCTATTAAAACAAAACTTTATTTACTGAGGACACTCTGCCTTATAAATTTCCAAAATCAAAATTAACACAGAGGGAAGTTTTTGAGTGAGATCTGTATCAGTTGGACTGTAGACTGTAGATCTGTATCATTGGACGATCGGCACACACGTAGTAAAGCTAGGTTTACCATTGCAGAAGTTGTGGGGATCTTTCAGAAGAGGAGACTGTTGAGCATTTTCTTTGTAAATGTTCGGGCTTGGCAGCTAGACGATAAAGGTCACTACTGATCGTTTCTTTCTTCGACAGCTTGAGGCAGTCGCCAACTGAAATCCCATCAATATTACATCAACAGCTCTGGCAGGCTGTGCATACATATGTGCCTGTTGGAGGTCTCATAATGGTATCAGAATGGCGCTTTAATGCTACTTAGGAAGTGCTAGACTGGTACTTCAACCACCTCCCCTACCTACATGTACCAGTTAAGGAGATACTTTATTATATAGGAAGAAAGTTGAACTATTCTTTTTTTTTAAGTTTTTATAAAAGTTCATATTTTGACAAAATAATACATTTATTTATTTATTCATTTATTTATTAATCAAACACACAATCATAAGTTATTTTACTCTGGTTGACCTTAATTCTAAACTCGTAAAAATAACACTAAAAATTTAACAAAAAATGATTTGACAAGGGGAATAGTGGGCTGTAAAAAAGTGGAAGTAGGAGGAGAAGAACAAAGAAGCATTAGAAGAATATATGTACATATATGTATGTGTACGTGTATATTAGCTACTTAGTGGGCAGAATAATATTCGTTCAGAGTTCGTATTTACAGCGCAATGTACTTCGTATGGTTTAGATCTTTTGTGGCGTTCCAAAGGCGAACAGTAAAAACGAAAAAATGGCATTCAGGGGCAAGGCAACTGTATTTCATAATAAGCAGGTTAATTGATCGGGCCAATCTAGTGAATTGAATTCGTTCGGCAAAGTACTTCAGCTCACGGCATTAGGCATTTACTTTTAAAATCTAAATCATAAAATTTTGTAGAAAATATTTTTAAGGCAAAAACTGATATGTGATCACGACGTGTTACACAGTAGTACACGTATCTGTCATGTTGTTGTAGAGGGCATTAAGGGGTTACATACGCCCAGTAGCGCTATAATTGCGCTAAAAGAAAAACTGTTTTTAGAAGGGATAACAATCAAAATCATTATAAAAAATGTTATACATTGTTTATTAGTGCTTAAACTTTATAAAAAAATGTATTTTAATTTTTCTTTACAAACATTAGTATATAAAAAATCACGTGACCCAAAGTACAATGAAAAAAAGTTGCTCATTTCTCCTTGAAATGTTGATGGATCGGTAAAAAGTAAAAAAAATTCTTGCAAAATAAAGTTGTAGTTATAGTCTGTCGAGCCGGATTTTTGAATAACCCAAAATTTTGCAACTTACTCTCGTCGGGCAGTTAAATTTTGTACCATAACTTTGTATCCATGGAAAATTTTTACAATCGACTTCCACAGAAATACGCCTAAGACTATAAATAATAATAATCTGTAAAAAAAATCGATTTTTTGAAAATTCTGAACGTTTGTAACCCCTTAAGTTTACTATGACACAGACTATCACAACTGGCATACAATAAGTTTGGCAACAGAAGGTACAGGGTAGGCCATTTAAAGCGGGCCCATTTGTTTCTGAAAAAAAACATTGAAAAAAACATTTTTTTTTGTGTTGATATGAAAAATCATTTATTTTGATTCAAGGAGATTTGTTCCAGCTAGTTTTTGAAAATGATATCCTTCAAATGTTTGCCTCTGGCCTTGATGGCCAAATGTGTCCTTTTTTCGGCGTTTTCCATCGTTTTGGCCAATATTTCGGCCGGTATGGCGGCGATTTCGCGTCGGATATTGTTTTTAAGTTGAGTTAGAGTCCTTGGCTTGTTGATGTATACCTTGGATTTCAGATAACCCCACAAATAAAAGTCCGGTGGCGTCAAATCTGGTGATCTCGGTGGCCACGGAAAATCACCATTTTTCGAAATCAACCTTCCAGGGAACAATGGCTTCAAAAAATCGATTGTAGCGCGTGAAGTGTGGCATGTAGCCCCGTCCTGTTGGAACCAGTAGCCTTCCATGTCATTTTCTTCGATGATTGTGCGCCTGAGTGTTGTCCTGGCGATGCTTAATTCCTGAGAACGACGATAACTCGATGTTCGCGGAGCCTCCTCAACACTGGCTCGTACAGCCTCGATATTTTCAGCAGAACGTCGTGTACGTTGTCTGGATGCGTGGCTGGTATTGCTGAGACTACCGTGGTTAATAAATTTTGCGTATAAACGCTGTAAAGTGCTTTTGGATGGCGCACTTTTAACTTTATTTTTTTTTTTAAACGCACGTTGAGTTTTCACAATTGAGAAGTTATTTTGGATGTAAAGCTGAATTATTTCAGCGCGTTCTTTTGGAGTGTACTGCTCCATGGTAAAAATTGTCTTGGACTGACGCTTCCAACGCGCTATGTCATTAGTCGATCTGACGTTCCTGTCAAAAGTTATAGGGTTGCCAGATGGGCCCGCTTTAAATGGCCTACCCTGTAGTAGGTGCGCAACTAAGTTTTCGCTGTTTGTCTATACATATGTAGATGCCGCCAGCAGTGTGTGCTAGTCGATTTTAACATAACCTAAACGTCATAAACGAAGCTTAGACATATGGTAAACAAACTGCCTCAGCACATTAGTGATTTTGTTTTTGGCATCATATACTTTTGGTTTTGTGAAAATGTCCGATTATGTGCCGAATAATCGTCATTTGCGGAAAGTGTTGATTTTCCTCTTTTATTCGAATAAAAAACGGCGGCTGAAGCGCATCGAGAGCTACAAAAAGTTTATGGAGATGCTAATTTAAGTGAAGCAACGTGCCGAGATTGGTTCCGTCGCTTCAAAGACGGTGATTTTAGTGTTGACGACCGTCCGCATGAAGGAAGGCCAAAAACCTTCGAAGACGCTGAATTGGAGGCATTGCCCAATAAGGATCCGTGTCAAACGCAAGAAGAGCTTGCTTCAGTGTTAGGATCCATCCGCTAATCCATTTCCATTTGCATGCTTTGGGAATGATTCAAAAACAGCTGACTTGGGTTCCTTATGAGTTAAAACCAAGCGATGTCGAACGTCGTTTTTTCGCCTGTGAACAGCTGCTCCAGTGGCAAAAAAGGAAGGGGTTTCTTCATCGCATCGTGACGGGTGATGAAAAATGGATTCGTTACAGCAATCCAAAGAAAAGAAAGTCATGGGGACTGCCCGGTCATGCTTCTACGCCGTCGCCTCGGCCGAATATTCACGCTGCGAAGGTTTTGCTATGTATTTGGTGGGACGAAGTTGGTGTTATTTATTATCAACTGTTAAAACTAAGCGAAACCATCACTGGGGATCGGTATCGACTTCAATTGATGCGATTGAGCCGAGCACTGCGCGAGAAGCGGCCGCAATACGCGGAGAGGCATGAAAAAGTGATTCTACCTGGAAACACTGAAATGGGAAAGCCATATTCTCCAGATATTGCGCCGTCCGATTATCACCTGTTCCGATCGATGGCACATGGTCTAGCTGACCAGCAGTTCCATTCATATAAAGGCATCAAAAAAATCTTCGAAATAGGTTTTTGTAAATTGCACTGATTTGAAATCGTACGATTTGCTGATCTCTAATACGAACATGTCCCTATACTAATTTATAGCCTTCTATAGCTTTTATGATGCAAGAAATACCTTAAACGGAATAAGCAGAAAACACCCATTCGCAAGGGTGTGCGAAAGCGATTTTTATTATTTTTTTATTTATGCCAATTTTTTATTTGCTTTATTTATTGCTAGGCTGACTAGACTTTGCTGTAATTTTAACATACATAGTATGCCTATAATTTAGTGCAGTTATCTATAATTATGTTAAAAATAGATTTTTATGAACGCTTTTGCTAGTCACTGTATGTTTGTACATATCCAATTAGATTTGAACATTGAAAAAGCACCGCCCGTGCTGCTATTTTTATAGCGCAAGCAATTGAGAAATAGGCGATAAAATTTTTTAAAACAATGAGCCACCAATACTAAAATATCTATAAAAACGTGCGCATACATACATACATACATGTATGTTTGTACTTTCCGAGCCAGCGAGTGTTCTATGCAGCGATTTGAGTTCATGCGCGCGCTTTCATATCCGTCATAAGCTATTGTGCTCATACGTATGTATGTGTGTATGTAAGTATGAATGGATGTGTGTACTTCATTCCAAAAATAAATGTTTGACGGTATGCATGCATAATAGAAGGAGAAATTATTAAACATTTTTAAGTGAATTTCTACAATCGCGTGAAACGTTAGCTGGGTAGCGGAAATAAATTTAATACAGTATTGGCCAAAACTTAAGCACTCCGCGAGTGCGTGCTTATTATTGCAAAGTGTACATATATATTTTTTAAATTTATTTGAAACTTTTCTTTTTGGCATACGAAAATTATATGGATTGCGTGCTTCATGAGCAAAGACATTAAATTAAAGAACAATTTTTATAACGAAAATTTAATTGATAGAACTAAAGTGATTCATTTTATGGCAAATGAAAATCTCTGAAACTAATATTGGGTGATACTTCTGGCCAACACTTTCATACAAAGTGGCACAAAATTAATCACTCTATCGGTAGATTTTTAATTTTTGAAATTTTTTGAACTGGTCAGCCGCAATATATATGTATGTAAGTAGAAACAAACACGCAGTGGAGCGCGTAAAGGTCAAAATAAAGATTTCCATCATTCAAAATATTTTTTTTTTTAATTTAGTAGAAAAGTTATTCAAAAACAAAATTTAATGATTAATTTTGCGCCAAATTTTACATCTTAGGTGTAAGTGACACGAAACTATTTATCATCTATCGCTATATATGTACTACCTGCCCAGGCTATGCGCGACTCTAGTTAGACTTTCCTTGTTTTTATAATATTTTCTGTTGATTTTTAGGTTACCTATCTACCTCAAGTTCTCAATAGGAGTTCTCATAGGGTAAATTGAGTAGACTACACAACACTTCTATTCTTTTACTCTTTCAAATTGTATTTGGATTTGTCAGAGAGCAATACAGTTCTACTGCTATTCCCCTGATCGTTTTTGTTGCTATTTTTTAAGTTTAAGTAGTGTTAGCTAGTGTTGTATGAACTCTAACTTTCCCTCATTTGGTACAGATCCAACAGAAATGGTTATGCTTTCATTGATTCACAGACTTTTGGCCATGTGATTAATAGTTCAATGTGCGTTAGCATTCTCGTTAGAAGCTGTACTTACGTATATATGAATCATTTTTAAGGGGTAACACCACTGTAGAAATTTCAAAAAATTGTTTTTTTTTTTTATAAGCTTAAAAAATTCTTTGAACCTTTTAAAATACAGAACAAAAAGTTTTATACGTTACCGAAGTTTATTTCATAAATATTTTAAGCTTTTAACCAAGCGTTAGTGACTGCTACCTAACGACTTCTCCAAATTTCCAAACTTTAAACGCGTTTTTCTCAAAACACGTTTTCTGAAATTGGCACGCAGCATAACTCAAACAATTTTAAATATTTTTAATCAGGTTTTTCACTACGTCTGTATAATAACCTTCTTAAGAGAATAGCGTAGGGGATTTTCGATAGATTAATTTAAACGATTGTTATAACTATTTAAGTGCCGTTTTTTTAGCCCAAAATAGAGTTTTTTCCTTCAAATGCTTGCTAATTCCACAAAAATAAATATTTTTTAAATCCCCTACGTGTTTCTCTAGCTATTCTTATCTAGATTAAGAAAAAAAATGTTTCTTTGTTCCAGATTAAAATTTGCACCCTCTGTGCTGCGTGCCGCGGAGCTCCTTCAAGAGAAACCACATTACAAAAATGTCTCCAATCCCGCCATTTTGTAAAATTTTTCGATCAAACTTTGTGGTTTTGTATTTTAGTATATAAGTAATAACTTCCCAAATCAGAGTGATTGTTTTCCCTTTCCTTCTATACAAAAAAATTCTTTAAAAATCGTGTTTATTTTACGCGTGTACAGTGGTGTTACCCCTTAAGAGTCTGACTAAGTTTCGCGGTCGTTGTTCATCGCGCGTTTGCCAAAGTATTGGTGATAATTTTTGACTCGAATGCTTCAGTTAGTGAGAGAAGTTGTTTATCAGCCGTCCAAGTAGCAAGCAGCTGAGCCAGCAGGCTTTAATTCGCTCCAGGGAAATATTCGGTAGCTTATACATTTTTTTATTTAATTTAATTTTATTTTATTAAACCAGCCAACTGCCCTGGCCGCCAGTGTTGTAGATTTATGTGTAGCAATTATTTATAATTGTTTCTCTTTATAGAAATAAATAAAAAATAAAAAACAAATATTTTATATGATTTTTATTTTATTCTATTTATTCAGTCTACAGAATATCCTGAGAGGCTATTTAATAGAGTGAATAAACTTAATTTAAATGTGGCTAAAATAGCGGTCTCTCTATCACCGTTCAAAGAAAGACCAAAAACTTCACTCACCAACTGAATTCTTTGAATACATTGAATATTTTTTGCTGAATTTATGTCGTGGAAAGCCGTTCATAAGTTCATGAATATTTTTGCTTTCAAATTATTTTAGCTGCTTGTTTGTTGCCATTGTTCTTATTTCACATAAAACAGCAAAATTTTTAACAGAAAACCTTTATTTGCTTCTTCTTCTTACTTCTGCAATAGTTTTGCCACTATTTGGCATTTTTAAAAAATACTGTTGATTAACTTTTTATGCATAAAATGCTGAATTCTAAATTGTTTTCCCTGCCAACAACAAATATGGTGCCCTCCTGATTTTCATCGATTTTTCCGGCCAATCCAGTGCAACATTTAATTAAATTTTTATTTTAATGACCGAATTTAATTTTTATTTATTTTTTTAAATTTTATTTGTAGACGCCATCAACGATCTGAACCGTTTAAGTTCAATTTCAAGTAAAAATCAAACCATCCCGAAATGCTATGAATGCCCAATTTCATTCACATATGTACATATGTACATGCAAGCACACACATACATACATATGTACTGTACTCTGTTTTTTTATAGATTTTAGTTCTCATTTGTTCTGTTTTTGAACGGTAACCCATGCCAAAGAAGCAATTTAGTAGAGGTAATAAGTAAATTGGATTTTTCTTTACCTTTCCCAGATAATCCACGTTCCAGGTTGTTCAGGATGACAAAAAATACCGCTCAACATATGTAACTCAATGATATGGGGTTTCACAAAAAATGTACTATTTGAAGAAACAAAAAAAATATATATACATATATAATGGGCTGCTTAAGGGGGGATTCTACTGTAAAAATCAAATTTTCATGGATTTTGTTTTAATACTTGTATTAATTTAATTAGTAAAAAAAAGTTTAGGTTTACATAAACACAGGTCTTGAGTGTACAAAAAAAAATTTTAAATTTATTTTCATTTCAAAATGGCAGCTGTACAGCCGCTCCCCCGAAACGCCTTTTGAAATCTGCCCACACTGTCGCGCATTTAAAAAAAATCTGAAATGAAAAAAACCAAATTTTTTTTATTATATATCATTATTTTTAGTTGTTAAGCCTATTACTTGCAAAAAAAAAATTTTTTTGTAAAATTTTTGAAGTTTTTTAAAAAATCGACATTTTTTTGTTGTCATTTTGTTATTAAAAAAGGGGTTATAAATAATAAATTTTTTCCCACCATAGCTTTAAAAACTAGTAAATATTGTTAAAAATATACTATCAAAGTTTGAGCTTGATATGTTAATTTTTCACGGAGCTGTGATGTGGGCAATTTTGAAAACGTGGTTTCGAGAAAAACACGCTTAAACAATTTTTCATACTTTTCGTTGCAAAAATATATACCTGTTGAGTAGCTGTTCTAGCTCCCCTCTCTTAATGCTTTATTCTTTTATCCGAAATAATATCCAATGAGCATTTTCAAGGTCAAAAGAATCTATAGATATTCTGACATGGGTAACCAAGTAGAAGGTTGGAGTAGGGAACGTCTTATCTCTTGATCAAGCGCATATGACCGTAAACCGCTCGAGCACTCAGTTTATACCTGCTTTGCTAAAACTATTCAAGATTTCTTTTTAAGATTTTCATGGAACATTCTGGAGTTGTTTCTGAGTATGTTTCAACAAAAAGTAAAAAATCGATTTTTTTTAAGTTTTACAGTAGAGGCCCCCCTTAAGTTTGGCGTACGCCCTTACACCTAACAGAAAAGCAAAAGTGATAATCCGCAAATGCATTGTCATTAAGCACATAAATGTCATTTAACATATGTACCTACATAAGTATGTACATACATATGTATGTGTACATTAAAAAATGTCATTGTAGTTTTCTGGTCTCATACACTCCATCGACTCTGTCACCACTCAAGCTGTGCAATGTTGTTGTGTCCCAACGTTGTAATTTCTCATGATGAGATCTGCTACACAAAAGGATCAAATTGTTTAAAAGGGACAGCAATAGTAATGAAAAACAAAAAAAAATACAATTGTGCCTTATTTCCCGATTATGCGAACGATGAGAACAAAAACAAAACACTACATAGATACATACTCGTTCTTAGTACTATTGCAAAACAGCATCGACGCTTCTGCTGCTGTTAGCGCCGGTTTCACTGTAAGCACCTCTCACACATACCATACTCGTATAACGAATATTTACATTGCACTCCGCTGCTGCTATTGCTGTCCACTGCCGCCGTATACTGTCGTTGGGATCTGCGCTGAGGCGAGATAATCGCATAAGCAAATAGAAAAGCAATCAGCAAAAATAACAAAACACAAGCGCTTTTCTTCATCTATTATAAATGCGCATTCACACATTAAATACACCCAAGCATATATGTAGGTACATATGTATGTGTGTACAGACTTGATGTTTATGAACATCTAATATGACCACTGGCAAGAGTCCATTGTGCTAACTAAATTAAATTTTAACTATATGTGTATTTTAGAATTTCTTTTCAACTGACATTTACACACGCACACATTTATTTGTGTAGTATAAGCGTAGCAGAAGCATTATGTCCATATGCTTATTGGTTGTGATGTGGCGTAACATAAAATCGTATAATCAAAGAAAAAATCACGTCCGCATAAATAACCAATATAAAAACGCATTGATTGGTTGACGAGGGACATCAGTGATGCACACACACACAGCCACAATTTCTAAAGTGCACGAATTCATTCCCTGTAGGAAAATCCACTATTACCGGAACTAGTGGGCTCCTAGAGAATTTACCACCATTTATAGTAATTGTTTTTCCCGCTACCTTTTACCTTAGCTTCATTCATTGTGGCCATTGTACAAAAATACAACTAAAAATACTCTTCTTCTTCCTAAATATTTTTTGACAGGCACCCTTGGTGTGATTTCGACAGGCAGTCAAATGTGTGTGATGGCGGGTTTGCTGAAAAAATAGAAAATAATAACAAATATTTTTAATATATTTCTTAGCTATAATAATGCTTTTTAGAAATATCTGAACTTTTACGTAATTCTTTAGACTTTTTGATACGATTTTCTATTAAATTTAATCATTTTTTATGCAACCATGCCACCATTGTATGACAACCAGCGGAGAGTTTTTTACTTATGAATCTGTACAAAGATTTCGGCCACTTTTGATATTTAAAACTTTATATTTATACATTTGCAATTTTTCCTTATTTTGTTATTTACGGCTTTATTTCTCCTACTTCTTATGCAATATCGAAAATTAATATAACTTCGAACCTTTTACACTCTGAGAACGGATATCTCTCACTCGCACTTTCTTCACAAGTTCAGGATTTTCCTGTAGGGTTGGCACAAGCGTTTGTATGCATGCATTTGTGTAAATAGGCAAACCGCAATGTCGTCAGTAGACAGCATCCATCCCATCATCAATATGGAGAGCAAACAAGCAATTTAATAGTGTGCAAAATATAAAATTCTGAGTTGCTTCCCTCTGGTTGTTGTTGTGGTCGCTATTGTCGTTGTATCGTACCCATACAACAACCATTAATGTACTTGTTGTTACTGCAATCAGTTTAATTTTTTTAGCATTATTGTTGCTGGTGCTGTTACCCGAGCCGCAGTTGTTCTTTGATATGCAGCTGTGGGGATAGTCGCTGCTGATATATTGTCCCATGCTGAAGTTGTGTTGTGTTTGGCTCTATGCTTTGTGGTGTCCATTACAGTGTCAGCTAGGCCAAATAGCCGACCAACAACAAACAACAGTAATAACACACAAATACTCGTACAATCGATTCAAATAAAAATGTAAAGTAGTTGGTGTGACGAGTGGCAGAGGAGTGCGCACAGCCGATGACCCGAACAAATGATAAGTGTCAAACAGTGATGCCACCCCCGATTCGTATACACACCGAATATTATCAATACTTTTTAGTGAGTAAGGAAGTGGTGTTTGTAGTGGGGGAGAAATTTGAGCAGTTTTTATTTGGCATTTGATTTGTTGGTACTTGAAATGGAAACCTTAAGTGCAAAAACTAAGATAAAGTATGATAGATTTTTTTTTTTTTGCACAAATTGTCTTTAAATTAATCTAATCAAGTTATAATACGATTCTGCGAAACTTGAATGTCAATATTCATAGACATAACCACATTCGTATGGGGATAGTGAACTTCCTTAATAGAGCAAGTGATGTTGAAATTCTTGCGCAACATGAGGCGTTGACGCTTATGAATTTTTTCTTTTCACATTTATTATATTTAATTAACAATTTATTAGTGCAATAAAAGCATGAACAGAAATTTTATAGTACAACAAAGATTACAAGTAACTAGAATAAAAATAACAAGATGTACATGAATATCCATGAAACGTGTGGAAAGAAATCAAAACAATCGAGCAGGTTCGGTGATTCCCTTCTGAGTAAAGTTATAATGCAATTGTCAGAAAGTTTCAATGAAATTCATTCGGAAGTGAATTACAGTGCTTGCGCGAATATGATTGTACATAGACTATGATAGCAATGCTCATAGTGCAATAGTAAAGGGTGATCAATTTAGAGGTGTCGGATTTTAAATTGAAATAAAGCAACGAAATTTCAAATTGATTAGTAGCTGGTATATCCACAAAGCATTCAGACGTTACAAAAATAACAAATACAAATCTAAAGGTGTTATAACACACGATCTTGCTGGCCAATCCACTGGTCCGAGGCGAGAGATAAATTGCTCATCGAAGCAATGACGCAGGGAATCCATTGTTTTACCAGCTGTATGGCAAGTAGCGCCGTATTGCTGCACCGTGAACCCAATGTTGTGGAGATCACGGGCTTCAATGAATGAATGCATGTCTTCGGGTTGCTCTTCAGTCTAAATACCAGAATTTTGCTTATAAACGTAGCCATTAAGCCAAAAATGAGCCTCCTCGCTAAACAAAATTTGGGCTCCAACGTGCGCGATGAACACTTTACACAGAACGGTAATTTTCGTAACACAATTTTACCTTTTGTAAACGTTGTTGAGGCGCAAGTCTTTCCATGCTGAAATGTGAATGAATACTGGAAAAAAATATGTATTTAGCTTGGCAATAGTTACGAATGGTCTATCAAAAAAATCCTATTGGAAAAAAAACCTCCAGTCTGATCACCCTTTAGATAGCAATATTCATATTTCAATAATACAATGTTGTTGTTGTTGTTGAGGTGGTTGAGTATTTGTACTAAATGGTCTTAATTAGCGACTAGTGCTATTTCGCGAGATCCAGATATAACAGCAAATTTGTTATCTCTATATCTGCGATTTCATTAACTTGCTGTAGAAAAGGTTTACCGAATGAGCGAAGTCTTGTTCTGATTAAACCCGGGCATTCGCATAAATAGTGGAAAAGACTTTCTTTCACACCCTCCGCTTGACAGCTTCTGCAGATTTGTTGTTTTTTTTTTTGTTTTTTTAAGGAGATGGAAAGAATCGAAACCCACTTAACCCATACTAAAACCCACTCTGGTCCAAATGGTTGCTCCTCCAGGAACTTTGTGTTAAGTAATACGTCGGATGGCCATTATGGAGTATGTTAACTCCTATCAGTTCGAGAATCTGTCCGGTGTTCGTCTTGCAATGACTCTTCAGCGTTTCTATCAGTTTGGAGATCAAGCTATAGTTGACGCAGCTTCGCCTCTCAGACCTATTCTTCATCACGCAGCGTTTTCATTACACGCGCTGCTGCACCACTTAATTCTCGCCATTTTCCAGGTATATCGCACATTTGTATCGTAAGGTTTGCCTGTGTGGGATGCTCACGAAAAACCCTGCAAAGGTTTTCTCTTTCGGTGTCGAAGCGTGGGCACCGGAATAACACATGCTTTGCAGTATCTAGTTCGTCAGGGCAGACCGGGCAAAGGGGGTCGTTTTCAGCTTCTGCAGATGGGATTGAAAGGAAGGTTGAGTCTGGCTGCATGATCTCCTACCTTCCAGTGACCTCTAAGGGTTGCAGTAATACGTGAATTGTTTGAGCGAAAGCATCCTAACAGGTAGTTCGTCCTCTGGGTGTTGTACGGCGGCTATGTTTTTCTTGTTGTAGTGCATATAGTTAATTGCTTCCACATTCTTTTGAAGGCGGCCAAGTATTCGTAAGAGAAGCTCCGTTAGAGATGCACGATTCCAAGCAGACCTTGATTTGGGAATTGGTTGCGTTTCGGTTTTTGGAATCTCTTCAAGAACCTATCAAACATTGTTGAACCTGAGATGACATAGCTTCGTCGTTCATTTACCCTACTTAAGTACGATATTACAATTGAATGGGCTATAAAATTGCATATCAAGAAATTATTTAAAGATTCTGATTAAATATTAATTACAATAAATATTCGTTAAATTGTTGGGAATTTCGTACAAAGTTATTAATCTCAAGCGTGGAATAATTGTGTCGATTTTGTTTGACCATGACAATGGTGATGATGGTGTGGCGCAGCGTGAATATCGACATCGTTTTTCTAATCGTGTCGCGCCAACTGGGCAAACATTCCAGTGCTTAGACTCGAACAGACTGGAACCAGACGAGATCTTGAAGGGCATGACCACCACCAGACTGATCGTTGTCGCGGCTGAGGCTGTCGATGTCGCTGAGAATGAAAAACTTGAACCAAGCGACGGGAAATCACTACACCGACGCTACAACGAATTTTATTTTAGTAAAAGATTTACAAATCTTTCAGCACAAAGTGCAAACAGTGCATTAGTTGTTAATACCTGCTGACCGTCAGTCGCGTATCAGTTATTGTCAAGCCATCCTCAATCTCAACAGCGAAGAGGACGATTTTGTGTCGAAAATCATCATGAGCGGCGAGGCGCATTTCCACTTAAGCGCTTACGTCAGTTAGCAAAATCGTAATTTTTGAGCATTGAAAATCTGCGTGTGAACAAGTATTTTTAATAAGACGGTGCAACTGCACGCTAAGCTCGGGCCACAATGGATATTCTGAAGAAATCGTTTCCTGGTCGTGTAATATTTCATTTTGGTGATTTGGCATCGCGATCAAGATTGTACGATTAACCCATCCCAGACATCTTTTTTTGGGGCTGCTTGAAATTGCGAGCTTATGCTAACAAATACTTTTCCACCTGATCTTTCCAACACCAGCAGGCACCGCATCTGATACTTTCAGCGCCGGAGCATTTGTATCCATTCAGACGACAAGACCCATCCAACGTAGCCGCTCGATCTTTATTCGCTGCACTATGCCAATTGTAAGGTAATTTTACCTTTATATAACCGCAAAAGAAAAACGCACGTTTCCACTGCTCGGTTGCTTTATTTCAACTAACTGTACATATTAAAACTAGGAATAACGGCTGAACCAAAATGTACATAGCCAACTATGATTCTCACAAATCATGGCTTGCTATGATTCTTACAATCACTGTTTGCTGTGATTCTTATAATCATGGGTTGCTATGATTCTTACAATTCTCCCTCTCAACCCAGTTATTTTATAAATTACATTTTTCAAAATTTTCCGTATTCTAATATTTTCATTACGACAAAACTGTAATAATAATATTGCTACTTTTGAGTACATTTTAATTACATTGTAAGCTTTAGCAATTTACATCCATTTTTATGTTTCAATTTCTTTAAAAATTTAGTCATTATATCTGCTGCATTTGCATCAGAATTTACAAAATGTACCTCGATTTCGTCCTTTTCAAACAACTCACGGACGTAATGAAATCTTAAATCTATGTGTTTACTGCGCTTGTGCACCATCGGGTTCTTCAGCAAAAATTGTGCACTTTGATTATCGCAATGCATGTTCGTAGGTTCATTTACGTATCCGTCATACCCCATTTCACGCAACAACGCTCGAAGAAAAACAACATCTTTTGCGCCTTGACATAGAGCTATATATTCTGCCTCCATTGTACTGAGGGCAACTATAGACTGTTTTTTTGATTCCCAAGAAACCAGACCATCAGACATGAATACTACGTAACCGCTGTATGATTTGCGATCAGATACGTCACCAGCCCAGTCGGAATCTGTGTAGCACACCAAATTTTCGCCTGTAGATGAATAAGTAATTTTCGCTGCTGAACTCTGCTTCAAATATCGTAACACGTGCTTCGCGGCTTTAAAATGTTCTTCATGTGGATGATTATTAAATTGTGATAATTTAGATACAACATGGGCGATATCTGGCCTAGATATTACCGCCAGGTACATCAACCCTCCGATTAAACTTTGGTATCGCATCGCGTCAATATCGTTACACTGCTTCTCACACTTCTTGAGTACCGTGCCATCAACCCAAGGTGTAGTTGCCGACTTGCATGAGTCCATTCCCCATGTTTTAAGAAGTTGATTCACATAATGTTCTTGATGAATTGATATTGTGCCAGTAGATGCATCTCTCTCTATTTCCATACCTAAATAAAACGATACCGGCCCTTTATCTACAGCTTCAACAAACTCATTTAGCTGCTTTAAAATAATTTTCGTCTGCCCTGCATTAGAGCAAGCTAACAGCATATCATCCACGTACAAACCAATAAGACACATGGAACTATACTCCCTCTTAAAATATACACAACTATCCGCTTGACATCTTTTGAAGCCCATAGTCGTGAGGATTTCGGAGATCTTTTTGTTCCACTCGCGGCCTGCCTGTTTAAGACCGTAGATGGGTTTAATTAATTTGCACACCTTATAGGGGTATCTTGAACTTTCAAACGCTATTGGTTGTAAATCACCATTTAAATAAGCTGATACTACATCGACATGATTAACCACCAGTTGGTACTTCGCTGCTAAAGCCAACAACAATCGAATGGTCGAATGTCGTACAACAGGTGCGTAAGTCTCGGTATAATCAATGTTGCGCCTTTGGGAGCACCCTTGAGCTACCAATCTCGCTTTGTACTTTTCGATACGACCACATGGTTTTCGCTTCTTGGTGAACACCCACCTACAACCAATGACGTGTTTATGTTTTGGTCGGTCCACCAACACCCACGTATTATTTTTAGTAAGCGAATCGAACTCTATTTGCATAGCTTCCTCCCAATATTCGCGTTCTGGCGAAGACAAAGCTTCTTCTACAGTTTCAGGACTCTCAGCAATGTAATTTAAAGCCTCTACCTCATTATACCGTCTTTTTGGTCTACCAACAGAACCTGTTCGTAATAATTTTGGTCTTCCTCGACCTCTTTTTCGCGTAACTACCGGGTCGTTTTCTTCATCTAAAGAATACCCCTCATCATCATCATAGCCATTGTCTTCGAGTTGCTCTTCAACAACACTTTCATTCTGAATTTCACCACACTTGCCATCATCCGATTGAGATGACTCTTTTATTTCATGGCAGAAAGGTACTTCTTCACTAACGTCTTCTTGTATTAAAATTGGTTCAAAAGACGATCACGAGCTATAACAATACTTCGCTTGTTTTGATTATAAAGTCTATAGCCTTTAGCACTTCCGGCATAGCCAACAAATTTTAGTTTAGTGCCTTTTGTATCGAATTTGCCACCCTTATATGGCCCTTTCTTTAAAGCCACCACGTCACAGCCAACAATTTTAAAATGTGACACCGAAGGTTTCCTTTTATACCACACTTGATAAGGAGTTAAGTTTTTCAACACTTTAGTTATTGTTCTATTTCTCAAGTACACCGAAGTATTAATGGCTTCTCCCCACAAATATTGAGGCAATGTCGAACTTTCGAGTAGACAACGCGCCATTTCCACTAATGTTCTGTTCGCTCTCTCAGCCACGCCATTTTGTTGAGGCGAATAGCTAACTGAAGTTTGGTGAACAATACCCCTTTCACTAAAATACCGCTTAAACATCATATTGGCAAACTCTTTACCATTATCACTTCTCACAGTTTTTATTTTTCGGCTTATCTGTGTCTCCGCAGTCACAGCAAAATGTTTAAATGCATCAAAAGCATCAGATTTATTTTTCAAAAAATACACTGTCATATAACGGGAGAAATCATCAATAAATGTAATGAAATATGACGGATCCTTTTATTCCTATATGGAATATAGGGCCTCAACAAATAGTTT
Organism: Anastrepha fraterculus; assembly: GCA_037575425.1. NCBI lineage: Eukaryota > Metazoa > Arthropoda > Insecta > Diptera > Tephritidae > Anastrepha > Anastrepha fraterculus. Next base: position 71,700 of record JAYXIM010013360.1, on the reverse strand, counting down.
CCATTGCACCGATTTTGCGCGAGTAATTTAATTTCGTTCCATGTTTTATTCGTCTTCTCCATGTCCATCTCTATCATCCGTTTGACGGTCTTCCTCTGCGCCGGCTGCTCTGCGGCTTCCACTCAACTGCATTTCTGGTGATGCTGTTGTTCGGCCTGCGTAAGGAGTGGCCAAGCCAGTTCCACTTATGTTAAGTGATTTCAATTTTAAACGTGCAAACGTGCAAAGGTCTAAAAATCTACTGCGGTATCTTTGCTTGGAACACTCCAAGGGCAATAGGACAGGAATGATGGGAGACGTATAAAGTGTGATTTTTGTACGTCGAGCGAAAACTCAATTGTCTACTTAGTCCGAAGTAGCCGCTGTTGGAAAGGAGAGTTTCCATTTGGAGTTCAAAGTTTCATCCATTTTAAATAATTTTAAATTTTCTCCAATATTTGTATTTTTTTTTAATTGTACATAAAATAATATTGAGTAGTCTAATCGTCAAAATTTGCGAAGTGAATTTTTCTGGTAGCAATTGTCAAAAGGTAGGTACATAGGTTAGATGGCAAGAGTACCACAGATACACTTCAAGTAGCACTTACGTGCCGTTTTGATACCATAATGTGGACCACTACCTGCGAAAAAATTTAGGGAAAAGAAAACCATCTACAGCCATCCAGTGCTGTTGATGTAGAGAAGGAGAGAAAAGGGATCTAGGCTGGAGAATTTCCTCAAGCCATCCCCAAAGGGCACGCTAAGAAATCTCAAGCGCCTAGCCGCCAGAGCCGGACATTTTCAGAGCAAGTGCTCAACAGTCTCTTTCTCTGCAGGATCACCAAAGCTTCTGCAATAGGGGTTGTACGGAATTACAAGCTTCTCCGCATGAGTACCGATCACACAGTGACCAGTCAACACCGCAATGAGTTTGGAAATTGAATGGCGGGGAATTCCCATCACCTTAAGCGATCTGTTTCTATCGTATTGAGGCCATAGCACACGATGAGACAGACCTCCATCTATCTTGCGCTTCTTTTTTAGAAAGAAATTGTGCAGTTTCTCTTTAGGAACGGTCAAGGGGACACCGAGGTCTGAGAAGGGGACAACTGAAACCGGTTCTGTCGACCCCTTCCTCTTATCGGAAAAATATTAATGCGGGCTTGCAGGATCGCGAAGACCTCTGCTTGAAAAACGCTACTCGTTTCCGGAAGTTTAAAGGAGACTGAAATATTGGCTGATTTAGAGAAAACCCCCGCTCCCACTCCAGATTCCATTTTGGATCCGTCAGTGAAAACAGAGGTACCTATTGCCTGCTCGGAGCTTGGGGTCAAGTACTACACCAAGATACTTGACTTCCGATGAGACGCTGGTTGTTTAGTCATGGAAGCTTAAAAGGTGGAGGCTTGTATTTCCTGGTGAATAGCATCAACTTCGTCTTGTCAGAGTTGACTCTGCGACCGCCACTAGTCGCCCATCTACCGAGTGTAGCCAATGCACCTTCCGAAATTTCAGCCATTACTGATGGAAAGGGTCCTGAAATGATTCGGACCAAGTCATCCGCATATGCTACCACCTTTACCCCACCCCTGTTTAAGCGAGTTAAAGCTTCGTCAATGCCTACTAGTCAAATGAGAGGCGAGAGGACGCCGCCCTGCGGTGTGCCCCTTTGCCCGAAGCTAGTGATTGTAGCCCCTCCTGCCACAGCATTTATTTTCCTACCACCACGAAAGGTCGAGATCCTGAGGTAGATAGGCCTCTCTATCCCTATCTTATTTAAAGCAGTGACAATTGACTCTATGTCTATAAAGGCCGCCAAAGTGAATTGTTTTCCCTCCACAGATTTCTCTACAGTCCCTACTACCTCATGTAAGGCTGTCTCGGTAGATTTTCCTTTCAGGTAAGCGTGCTGAGCTGGAGATAGTCTGGTTCCAAAGTACTGTCGAATGTGATAGTCGATCACTCTCTCGGCCACCTTCAGAATAAAGGAGGTAAGACTTATAGCTCTGAAGTCCTTGGCCAAGACGTGGCCCCTCCTTCCTACTTTAAGAATGAAGACCACCTTGGTTTTCTTCCAGCTAGCAGAAACGTGATTTAACGAGATGTACGCCAGAAAAATCTTCTGAAGAACGGGAACCACCAAGGATTTAGTCTTCTGGAGCACCACTGGTATGATACCATCGATACCTGCAAATTTGAAAGGGGATAAGCTATCGATTGCCCGGTTTATTCTGTTGGCAGACAGGACAGATGACAGGCACATCGCAGGTAAGCCCTCCCTGCCGACTCGCACCTTCGTTACAGACTGAAGGCATAGAATTTTCCTGGAAATAGGCAACAACAAGGATTTTTAAAGATTCGCCAGCAGATGCAGCCCACTCCCCATTCTCTCTTTTGACAAGAGTTTTACATGAATGGTCCTTGGAGAGGTCCTTGCTGAGTCTGTACGAGTCTTTTACGGATTCAATGGATTCGCAGTACTCTTTCCAAGGGTTGCGCTTCGCTTTTCTAGTGGCTTTCTTATACTCTTTCAAAACTACTCGGTATTCTTGAAAGTTTCTTATTTGATAACATTTATTGAAGACCTCCAAGCATTCTCTTTTAAGTCGGGAGTCGTCAAAAATAATAATAAAAAATGCCGATGTGATTCAACTATCAGAAATACCGTTATCTTATTTCTTATCTATTTCTATCTATTACTATTATTTTTTGAAATTAAATTCAACTCATTTTCTTTTTTTATTATCCTTCATAAAGGCTGGTTTTTTCATTTTGTTTTCAAAGAAAGCACCTAATAAAAAACGTACGTGCAAATTGCTTCCCCACCTGTTTCACCGAAAATACGAGTACATCTCAAATTAGCGCACTCACTTTCTATGGAATCAATTTTTGTCAAAACAATATTTTTAGGCTTTTTTCACATTTTTCTTCGGTTATTGTGGGTTATTAAAAACTTATCACGAATTCCGCAAAACCCATCGGCAAAACAACCCCCTTGACAGTGGATGCCAAAAGTAAACATACCTACTTACATGCCGCTGATGTGTGTGTGTGTGTGTGCGTGCAACAACCATGCACGGCGGTCGTCGGCATTATATGATTGAGCAACGTGTCGAATTTTGACCTTTTTAGCGTTTGTCTGGAGCGCATTGCATATTTCCAATGCAACCTACTACATAATTAACCGCATAATAAATTCCCTTCGTTTTGATGTGTGTCGAATCAACCCTTTACCACGCGCAAATCGTCCTACGTCCTTGCCATGAGCAAATATTATACGCAAATATCACAAAAGCAGGAAAAAATATAAAACATGTTGTAGACCAATAAATTCACGCTTGCGTTTTGTGCAAATCTACCTACGTATGTGTGTGTGTGTTAGTATTTGTGAAGCGTGTAATCATTTCATCCTCATCTCATTTTATGTTTCAGGTATTTTTATGTTTTCTTTGCTGTTTGCATTTGCAGGGTTGTTGGCTTATTGTAATATGCAGCTTATCCTCCGTTAGAAGGACTCAATATGTTCGAGCTGTTTTTGTTTATTTTATTTTTTTTTGGTTTTCGTTGCGCCTTGTTTGCAAAGGTATGCGTGAATTTCAATTAAAATTTTCTTTTATTTTCGTGTTTTTTTTTTGTTCGTTTGAATTCTCCTGGACTTCAAGGCTTTGGCGCTGCAAAACGGAATTCGGCGATTGTTTCTTTGTCTTGAGGAAATTGGGGAAAATGCAAATTATTGGGTAAACTAAAAAGTTCGGTAACAAAATTGAGTATTTTTGAAATTTGAAAGTTTTTTAATGCGTTTCTAATGACTGATGCGGAGTTTTGATCAATGCTGAACTGCTGGATTTTCTGTTTGTCTTGAGGAAATTATTTCTTTTGCTTGAGGGAACTGGGGAAAATGAATAATATTGGGTAAACTAAAAAGTTTTGCAATTTTGAAAAAAAATGTGAGCATTTCTGAACTTTGAACGTTTTTTAATGCATTTCCAATGAATGGGGCGAGATTTTGATGACTTTTCTGATGGAAGAACTGGTTGAAGTCCATTTTGAAGTTTTCTTTATTCCATTAAACAATTAACCTCTACTGCGTTAAGAAAATTTTGCAGTGGCTGAAAAAGTTTGAGTCTAGTAGCACAAAGCCCTAAAACTGCGTAATGGATGCATAAGAGTTAAAACTTGCTGGCCAATTTCGTATCCATTTTTGACGCGTCCTGTAAGATATGAGTGAGTGAAAAGAGGGGTTAGTACTGCGATCTTATAGCCTAGACAGACGGTGGCGTTCAACGGAATTAACGACTTAATTCGGAATCATCTTAGGAATTAAGTGCAACTAAGCATCACCAGATAGCATTACGAGAATGTCACTGGACTGGAACCTGCAAGGGAGCAGAGGTTGGGGTCGACCAAAGATCACTTGGCGAAGGTTGATGTTGCGCGAACTAGCAGACGCCGACATCACATGGGAGGATGCAAAAACAAAGCCCAGAACCGTTTACGATGGAAAAGTCTTGTCGAGGCCCTAAAAGACTGCATCGTCACGTGATTCAAAAAGTGCGAAATCTCCGACGAAGTAACAACCAAATGGTGAAAGAATTGAAAACATCTGACCGTAGCATCCGCCGCATACAGAAAAATTATCCCGAAGTCAAGTCTTATAAGATCCAAAAGGCACATGATCACACACCAAAGCAGCAACAAGTCAGAGAAGAAGTAAGAGAGCGAAGGAGTTGCTTCGCTTAGCCGAAAGCGTTCAATTTTAGAGCATTGTGTTTTCTGACGAGGGTTTATTTGAACGACCGTTTATACAAGAATTTGAGTCATCGATTGGCCACCAGGAGGCACAACCCGCCACAAGTAATGGTTTGGGCCGCTGTAACCGCAAATGGACACTCTGTAATCGTTTCATCGAGTCTGGCGTCAAGGTGAATGTGAAATATTATCGGGAAAGTTTTCTGGAGGTTGCTTTGAAGCCGTGGGTAGACAAACATTTCAGTGGCAGACCATGGACTTTTCAATGGGACTCGGCTACCATCTCACAAAGCTCGAGTGAACCAAGAACGGCTAAAAAACAAACGTTCTTTATTAACGTCTACACAATGGCTGTCAAATTCACCAGATACGAATCCGATGGATTATTCTCTTTGGGCCATTTTGGAGAGAAAGATCCGAACTAAAGGATTCACCAGTCTCGAGGCGCTGAAAAAACCCATTGTCCGAGAGTGGACAAAAATACCTGCAAATCACATTCGGGCAGCTTGTGACTCATTTCTGGACCGTCTCAAGGCCTTAGTCAAAGCAAAAGGGGGTCATATCGAGCAAAAGTTAATTGATTTTTAATTTTGTATTATTTTCTAACCTCTTTTACTTTGAATTGAATAAAAGTAATTTTCCCAACTAAATTTATGGACTTTTTAATTGGTTACACTTCGAGTGCCAGACCCTGTATTTTGAATGAGAAATACCGAAACTTTTAAAGAAAAGAACAAGAATGACTAGCAAGTACAGCATTCAGACACAATTAAGTCCATTGTACTGCACTCGGACTCCCTTTTTAATTTTATTTAAATCTAGCCAAGGTGGTCGTTTCTTAACACATCAGTGCCAAAGACCTCAAGAAAGTGGTCCGCCCATATTTTCCATGTGCTTTGCCCATAGAAAGTGCCTCCTACAGTCTTCTCAGTTTAGTGACAGAAGGAACTGCGACAGTCGGTCGGACATGACAGGTAACATCAGTTTGGTTCATCTGCAGCCTCATGAGAGATATACAAATGTACGTCATCTGGTGTTTTCATGAAGGTGTTTTCTGTTCTTCAATTCTGGCCGCTCCATTTGAATTACTTGCTTTACTCTCATTGAATATTTTTGGCCGTAAAAATCAAATGGCCTGGAGGTAGTAGTTCATAGTATGGGTTTTTTTTAAAGCTTGAGAGCTTAAAATGCTAACACAAAACAGAAATATTGTTGGTATCAATTTTTTTGATTTTTATTATAATCTAGTAAATAATTTCACGAATTTTTATAATGAGTTACATAGCAAGCTGAGCCGTCCTGCTAGAGCCAAATGCCGTTGATGCTTAGCTGACTGAGTTTTTGGAAACAAAACAGGGAGCAGAGGTTGGGGAAACAAAAATTCAGTCAGCATGGCTCGGTAGCTCTTGCCATTCACCGTAACAGCAGGTGCTTTCTCATTTCGAAAGAAATAAAGATCGATGGTGCCACCAGCGCTCTATGAACTTTGCGAACAGATTTAGGTTTTTTTTTTTTTTTTTTTTTCAAGTAAATTTCCCCAATTTGGAAGCGTTGTTTTGATGCTAAACGATTAATGATGACTTGCCAAAACCCAACTGAGTTTGCTTTTCTCATGCAGCTAAAAAAAATGCCCCATATAATATTTCCTCCAATAACCTCAAACCTTCAGCTCGCTTCTTTTTCACAAATTATTGTTTCATGTGACTTATTTTCATCACCAGAAAATATCGCTTTAAAACAGGCTCGATTTAATTCCGTTTCAGCAGAGTTACGCAGATGCAAATTTAGTTCATTCGATTTTTTGCTGGTAATTCTGCACTACCAAGTTTCTTTTTACCCAGCTTTTTTTCAAATACTTCCAACTAGGAGCTGGACTTATGGATAAGCGTAACTACCGCCTAACAGCTTTAATACCTTTCTGCAAACTCCGTATTCGGATGACAAGTTACCATTTCGTAAAGCGCGTGAAAAGCGTTTTGAGATGATTGATACTTCACAGGAGGATCTGAAGGCGGTCTGTGAAAAATATTTTCAAGAGTTAGGTTTGCCTTTAACTTCTAAGTGCACAGACCGAAACTAAGCAAAATAGTTCACATCTATTTTTCTCCCCTCCGCATAATCCACAAAAGTCGACAAGAAGCACACTGTTCTTCCACTTTTATTGAAAAAGCAAAATATTATATTGCAAAACTGCTTGCAATTATTTTCCCTTTCAATTTGAATCTACAAAATATCACTTTCAAAACCTTTTATAGTATTGCCGCATGCGAATTTCGACCCATACACAACGCGTATCAATCAATGGCTTGTTACTGAACTTTCTAGTCAACCCAATATTATTGTTATTGCTGTTGTTGTTGGTTTAATGTTGTGTCATAAACAGATGACTCTAATTTCCTTTATTATTTCCTTTGCACTTTGTGCGCTTTCCCTAATCCGGAAGAGTAACAAATGCAATTATTATTATTTTTTTGTTATTCAATATTTTTCACAGCTGGACGCCTGATATCAATTATTATTTTTTATTGTTTTTATTGTATGGAGATGTAAGGAGTCAATTCTAAAACTGCTACCCTACCTCTGCAAAAATGATTTGCACAACAATTGACTCCTCTTACCACGGACAGTCGAATAATGGCAGCGGCGGTTTTCCATTGTGCGATTTGGATGGATGGGTTTTTAAGCTGCATACGAAATCTTTCTTATTTATTCGCCCTTTCCTTCCGTTTGTCTTTTCCTTTGAAATATTTCTAACGCATTCTTGGTCAGACAACACAATTACTTTTTGTAATAATTTTTGAGTTTTCAGTTCAGAAAATAAGTACAGGTATAATGTTTTGATTTTTATTTTTTGCTTAGGAAATAAAATTTTATGTTTTTTAGGTTGTACATATGTAAATTTACATTGTATAAGCTTATATAAATAAATAAATAAAAAAAAAATTTAATGTTCGAGTTTTAGTTGTTCTAAGAAAGTAAAATTTATTTTTTTATTTAATTTTTTTATGGAATAAATATTAATTTTTGAGCTTTATGTATATATAGCATGTGTGTAGGGCGGGTCGATTTAAAAATCGCTCATTGCTCTGTGAAAATCGTATACTAGGGATCAAAATAAGAAACTTTGCCGAAGGAACCATACCTCTAAAACGAATTCTGATGTCCCCCAATTTGGGTAGAACGAAAAATCCCACTTTGACCCATTTAGAGTGCTCCAATCGAGTCCAAATGTATGACCGACCCCCACTAACTTTAGACGGCCGATCCACCCATGCCAGTGGCACACCCCCTGGAACTCCCCTGGGGGTTCCCCATACAATCATTTCAAAATATTATATCACCATTTTTGGCCTTTACATGAGAAAAGAAACTGAAAAGTTCGACCCAAATTGGGGGACATCAGAATTCGTTTTAGAGGTATGATTCCTTCGGCAAAGTTTCTTATTTTGATCCCTAGAATATGATTTTCACAGAGCAATGGGCGATTTTTTTGCCTCCCCACAAATCGACCCGGCCTAATACATATAGTACCATATATTAAACAAGTTAGTAAAAGTAAAATTTTTGTAAAATATTACAAGTTGATTACTGCAAATTGTTGCAAATTTATAGAAATTCTTTGTTTTAAAAATTTGAGTATTAATTAAATGTGTGTTGATATGCTACAGATACAACCTCCAAGCTAAAATTATTTGTGTTATCGGAAGCCAAAATACAATAAAAAAAAATATTTTCAAAAACTCAGAAGGAACTCATAGTGAAATCCTTTAATATAACTTAAACAAACACACAAACACAAACTTATAGAGCTAAAGGACAATGTAGGCGTACACCACCTTCAAGCAACATTTTTTGTTTTCATGATTCGGTTAGTCGAAGTTTGTAGGAGTTCCTGGTTCAATTAATCTTTCTATATAAGGAGCTGCGTTGCAGCGATGCTGCGAAGAGTCTAAATACATTGACCGGAGGGACAATTAACTTTTTTTTTTTTTTTTTTTTTTTGTCGGGACAACTAGCAAGTGCAGCACTCAGACATTAATTGAGTCCATTGTACTACACTTGGATTCCCTTTTAATTTTCTTTAAATCTACCCGATCTCCGAAGAAATCTGAGTAGATCTTGTGGTGCCAAGGAGCCAAGATGGTCGCTTCTTAACACATCAGTGCCAAAGACCTCAAACCTGATTCGAGCGAAGGCGGGGCAGACACACAGGAAGTGGGGGCAGCCTCTGTTAACCCCAGATGACACCAGCAGATCTTCCTCTGCTCGCACCGAAATGATTCTTTGGGCCAGCATCGAACGAATCCAATTTACTAGCACCCGGTCTACGCCGTGCCTACTAGCAGAGTTACACATACTGTCAAAAGTGGCATTATCAAATGCCCCCTCTATGTCTAAAAAGATACCCATAGCGTAGTCCCTCCTGTCGATGGCCAGCTCTACCCTAGCAACAAGGTTTTGCAGTGCCGACTCGCAGGATTTTCCACTCTGATAGGCATGCTGAAATAGAGACAGAGGGTGAGCCTTCAGCGACTTCTGACGTATGCGCAGTTCCACCAGTCGTTCGAGACTTTTCAGCATGAAAGAGGTCATGCTGATGGATCTAAAGCTTTTGGGGCTGGTGTAGTCGTCTTTTCCAACCTTTGGGATGAAAGCGACCCTCACCATCCTCCAAGAGCGTGGTATGTAAGCCAGTGCCAGGCATGCCGAGAAGATTTTCTTCACGGCTGCTGTCACGAACTCTGCACCCTCCTTCAGCATGGCAGGATATATGCCATCTGGTCCGGGCGACTTGTAGTCGCGAAAAGATTTGATGGCAAATCGAATGGCGGCCTCATTCACCACAGATCTGGCAACGAACCAGTCATGCCGAGAAGATGTAGCAGCCCTGCCTCTATCAATAAGGGCTGTTGCCGGCTGATGCTTATCTGATTACCAGGAAAGTGAGACTCCATCAGCAAGCTGAGTGTCTCACTTTTCCGCTCCGTGAAGGAGCCATCAGATTTCCTAAGTGACCCCAGCTTTGCCGTTGGGTCCCTTTTCAGGATCCTAACCAATTTCGCCGTGTCACTCAGAGATTCAATACCGCTGCAGAATTCCCTAAAAGAGGCTCTTTACGATTCCCGAATAAGCCTCTTGTAGTTCTTCTGAACATCACGGTATCGCTCCCAGTCCTCTGCAAGGTTAGTCTTGAGGGCCCGGTTTAGAAATTTTCTCGACTCGCGCCTCAGCATCTGGAGCTCTCGTTTCCACCAAGGAACGGGAGTCCAGCTAGGGAGAGGTCGAATTGGACAGGCTGACTCAAAACATTCGGTTAGGGCAGCGTTGAGTTTCTCAACAGCCGCCTCAATGGCCTGTTCTTTTCGAAGTCTTGGTGGCGCAACGCCAAGGTCCCGCAACGCCTCCCTAAACTTCTGCCAGTCTGTTTTTCTTGGGTTTCTAGAGGGCAGTGGCATTTGTGCAGGGTTAGATCAATCACCTCCTGCCTTCTAGCCTCACGAGACTAGTGGCCTTCCCGGGTGGTGGCCCTTCCAGAGCATCGACCATCCGCGTCTATCTCTATAACCCACCTCAGCCGCTACCAGGCCTTGGCAACAGAATTGCTCAAGACCCGTCACAGATGGGATGAAACTATAAGACCGGTCCTAGGCCTGCTAGAACTCCTGTCATATAATAACGTGGCCCCTTTCAGCGCACTTAAGCCACAGAGACGGCCCCTAAAGACCCAGGGCTCTTGCACAGCTGTTATGTGGGGTAATGTGTGCAGCTGGGAAAGCCTTCTACTTAGTAGTGCAGTAGCGGCTTTGGAATGCTGCAAGTTAATTTGCGTCACCGTCAAGGGACGATAGCTACAGGAATCGTCCGAGTCAGTCATCTGGGAAAGACACGGAAGCTGACCGTCCCAAAGAAGAGACTCGGACGGTTCCCGTACCGTGAGCCCATGACATCAACACTGGCCTCGTCCACTCGCACCACAAGAGCAGCCCCTTCCTTCCCTTCCCGGTTTTTGCCCTTGGTGTACGAGACGACTCGCCAAAGCCTCGTGTTGATGCCCGGATTCTGGGCACGTAGACAGGATAGTACATCCGCCGTAGACAGGTCTGGATCCGGAATCCAGCAGATGGTAACTTAGTATTTAACGATTGCTTTGTTGTCGCGTGCTTTGTTTGCTATGTACTTTGTTTTGATATGTGCTTAGAATACAGGGAAGCTATGCCCAAATATACAAAAAAAAGATCTATTCATGCAACATACTTTTGCTTATGGTTCTGATTATTGAAACAGCGGATTTCACAGAATAGCATATTCCACAAAGAACTACGAGCATTATTTTTAACTAGGATGCCTGACGAGTCGTAGATATGCATATATGTACAAGGTAAAGCCCAAAATAAACAAGACTGAGCTAAAATGGAAACGACAAGAGCCTTGTCCTGATAGCTTCGAGTTTATTTGTTCAAAATAGTTCCTTCTGACCTCGATATATTATTTTGCGCGATCTAAAAGCTTTTCAAAAGCGTTTTTCCGGTCATTGACCGGAATGCCCTTCAGGATGTCGGTACAAATGAAATTTTGCGAATTGGTAGAAGTTACAGAGAGCCACATCTGGCGGGTAGTGAGTGATTGATGGTTAAAATGCGATTTCTAGTCAAAACACACACCACAAATAGGAGGAGGAGCTCGGCCAAATACCCAAAAAGGGTGTACGAGCCAATTATATGTATATATATAAACGCGTTTTTTTGGGTGATGGCTCGTCGGGGGCCTGCTATTCGGCACTTTCACGCTTAGTTTCAGGTTCATGTTCACCACGTCTCATAACCAGCTACAATGTTGTACGGGAAGTTCTCGTCTTTTCTCATCTCTTCAATGGGGTCTTTCGAATGTTGAATTCTGAGCAAATTTTGGTCCTCGGTTAACTTGTGCGAAATGAAACGTGCACAGACCTTTCGTAAGCCCAAATGATCAGTTAAAATGCGATAAATCGATGTTTTGGAAATATTTAATTCCGATTCTATGAATTTCAACGATTTTGGGCGGCCCGTGGCCCGTATGTTCCATGTCATTTATGTCCTCACAACCATCTCTGAAGCGTGTAAACTACTCATGAACTCTGGCACGAGATAGACTATCATCGCCATAAACTTTTTTCAACAATTCAAATGTTTCGGTAAACGTTTTACCGATTTTAACACAAAATTTGATATTAGCTCTTTGTTCGAAAATCATTTTGTACCGATGACACAAACATACTGACACTTCAGACGCAATAACATCGCGTCCACTGAACCGAGTGTCACGAAGCTTTCACTGGAAGTCAGCTAGGGATGTAACTTCCAACGCACTAACTCATTAAAAAGATGGCGCCGTTTTATGATGCCAGTTTCGTTTATTTTGGACTTCACCCTGTATATATATTTATTTGTTTTTTTTTAAGATTCTTATAAATTTTTTAGACACGTTGCACAATTGCACAAATGAAAATTCATTTGATAATTTTACTTGTTTTAAGAAACATTTTACAACATAATCGCTACTCGTTCTCCACAAGGCCTGCTACGGTTGTGCGTTTTAAACGTCTTCGAAAAGAATTCAGCCGAAGGAAGCTGGATGCTGTATCGTTAGCAAGATTTTTTAGTCGCTGTGGCAAAGTGATTCATTACTTCAACCACAGTTGGTGTGCCAAGATCACGATGAAAGTCGCTATTCCTTATATTTAAGTAGTATGGCGCGTTTACTATGCTCCACAGGATTTTGTTTCATAGAGTTCGGATAGAGGTGGTGTACTTTTGGTTAGCGTATACGCATATATGCTCAGAAATGTATACCGTAAGTCCAAACCGGTGTTTGTGTTTGAAAGTTGTTATGAACGAATGTTCAAAGAGTATAAAGGCTTTTCGCCATCGATTAAAACAGTAGAAAGATGAGTTGCTGAATTTAAACGTAGTCGTACAAGCCCTGAAGACGACCCACGTCAAGGACGTCTAAAAACAGCAACAACACCAGAAATCGTAAGAAAGATACAGGATATCGTATTGGAAAATCGTTGAGTGACTGAAAGACATTTAGTTGAGCCCCTATTTATCTCATTGGGCAGTGTAAACAATATTTTAACTGAAGTATTGGGTTTCAGAAAGCTGTGTGCAGAACGGGTGCCGCATTCGCTAGGAATGGAACAAAAACACATTCGAATGCGACTTTCTCAGCAACATTTAGAGCGTTTACGTTTTCGAAAGAAGAAAGTGGATTTTGTGCGTCGATTCCTCGCTATGGATGAGACTTGGGTCTATCACCTTGATCCTAAATCGAAATAAGAGGCTAAAGCGTGGTGCGAACCAGGTTCTTCGGCTCCGCAACGAGTTTGTTCCCAGAAATCGGCCAAGAAGGTGTTAGCATCAGTTTTTTGGGATAGGTTAGGTAAAATTAGGTTTGGCAGCCGCATCGCACATAGAGACAACAATGCCACTTATACGGCGAAATGAGTCCGTTGTGAGCCGCAGGGGCCGGGCTACATTTCCCCTTCCATATTGAACCATCCTGAGCTTTTGACAAAGCGTATAAGGTTTTTGATACCTAAAGTGTATAGATTATCTATATTCATTAAGAAATAGGATCTTAAATATCGGTTCCTGCTTCTGGCTAGAGCCGGGCATGTGCAGAAAAGATGTTGAATTGTTTCCAACTCCTCCTCATTCTTGCACGTACGACGGAGTCATGCATGTTAAGGTCTAATCTCCTTGCGTGAATTCCTATGAGACAATGTCGTGTGAGGGCCCCTACTAAGGTCTTAATTTGGCCATGTTTGCCTAGCAATTTCACAGGTATTGGCACTGATCCATCTTTGATTTACAGAACTGATTAGTGCGTCCTCAATAATAAGCTGACAAGTTGCGAGAATTAATTATGTTTGGCATACAGGAACCTTCTCTTGCAAGTGGGTCGGCACTATAGTTCCTTGGTGTATCTCTAATACGACATGGTTTGGCCATCTCATTAAGAGATTGGCGACAATGTAAGACACTCCTTGATATTATTTGGAATGCATCCAGGCCCCTACGGGGGCAGCTTGGCTGTCTGATAGAATGCAGATATCTGTTGATGATATTCCGTTTATCTCTAACCATCTTAAGGCTTCGTGATTAGCGTTTATTTCCCGTTGAAAAACGGTAGTTTAAAGGATTCACGAATAAAAACTCTTCGCAATGTAACCCTGACTAAAATCCAAGAGTTAAAGTTCGAGTTGGTGGAGCATACACCGTATTCACCAGCTTTGGCTCCTAGCGACTTCCATCTGCGTCCAGACCTAGAAAATGCATGCGTATTAAGCGTTTTTCATCAAATAATGAGGTCAACACTGTGGAAACGTATTTTGCAGCCCTTCCATATTCTCGCTTCAGGGATGGAATTCATAAATTAGAATCTCGTTGGAACAAGTGTTCCATTTATGGTCAAGCAGACTATACTAAATAATAAACTCTATTTCAATCCATAAAGTTGTGTATTTCTTATAGAACCCCAAAACTTATTGAACAACCTAGTATGCATATTAAACATATTCGAGACCACTCTTCAAAATACTTTTCATAGGCCGATTGTGGAATCGCCTTCAGCTCCATAAGCGCCTTTTTCGAATACTCTTTAATCGTTTCAATAGTCTAAAAATATTTTCCCCAAATGACTAAATTCAAAAGTGAGAATTCGAATGCGTAGATTATTTAACGGTACTAACGTCGTTTTGGTCCAAATAGTCGCATACAAGATTGGGTACATGAGCAGGTGCCTTGTCGTGATGAAGAAATCACGAGTGGTTTTTCCACGACTTCGGCTCTTTGCGGTGCTCATTCTACTTCAAACGCTTTGGTACGCTCATTATTTATTGGGACCTCAAATTCATCTCATACCCAAAATATCGTATCATACATAACGCTTTGCACCGATCCGATTGTAGAATCATGCAATAGAAGATTACGCCTTTCCAAGAGCTGTATCGTCAGGCCAAAAAAATAAAAAACAAAATAAAAAGAAACTGAGTGCAGAGGCAAGAATATAAAGGGTTTTCCAATAACAGGTGTTATTTTGAATAGCCCGCTATTTCGGTAGATGTCACTTTTGAAGCTATCATTTTTTGATATTTGACAAGTACAAACTACGCCATTAATAAAAATGGAACGATACACGCTTAAACAACGCATTGAAATTATTAAAATTCACTTTAAAAATGGTGAAAATTTGGCAGAGACGGTTCGTAAAACTCGAACATTTTTGGGTCATCGTGAAGCACCTTGTCGGACCGCAATACAGAAATTGGTGAAAAAGTGCGAGCTGTTGGGACAAGTTAGTGATATGAAAAATAAAACCCATGGACGTCGCTCAAGAACAGCCGAAAATATTGCTGTTGTAGCCGAAAGTGTTGAAGAAAACCCAGGTTTGCCCATTTCTCGTCGTTCTTTGGAATTAGGCATTCCAAAGATTTGGGTCTTTTGGCTTATAAAGTCCAGTTAACACAAGAACTCAAGCCGCCGATCATCAACATTGTCGTGTCTTTGCTGATTGGGTCGTTGAAATGCATGAAAATGATCCAGAATTCCATCGAAAAATCATCTTGAGTGATGGTCATCTCGAGAGATGATTAACGATTTTTTATGGCCGGAGTTGGATGGCCGGATCTGGACAACGTTTATTTTCAACAAGGCGGCGCTACGCGCCACACAAGCAACGAAACCATTGATTTTTTATCAAAATAACAACTCTTATTGGAAAACCCTTTAGAATATAGAATAAAAAATGCGCCCTTACATCTTTTTTTATGGAGGTGACAAAAAGCATTGAAAGCCGAAAAGTGTGAGACTTGTCTTTCGACTCGTCGCCTTTACATCTGCACGTGCATACATTTGCACACAAAGGTTTGTTAATTTTTTATACTGACGACACTCATTTGCCACCTTCTCCATTGTCGTAAGCCTCACACGAGTATCTTGGAGCAAAATTTTCTTAACTTTTTCGTAGCTGTCGTCAGTCACAAATCACAAATCATTAAGCGTAGTAAGACCCAGACGAGAATTCTTTTACCACTCGTTTGCTTGTGATTTCGACATTGGGGAGTTCCCGGGGGTACTGTTTAAGTGATATTTTCTATGACTTACTCAAAAGCCTCTTACGCACACACTATCCGACAGCTCTACAGACTAACAGGATATTTATTTAAAAAAGAAAATTACATTCTGCCAAAAAAGTACCGGGAATTGTTCAATAAAACGCAAAGTAATTGTTTAATCATCAAAATTTATTTTGTCGCCTTCAAAATAGGCTCCATTCGAAGCAATACACATATGCCAACGATGATTGGACTATGACTGGACTAATCAAAGCACCTTTTGAACGCGTTTAAAGAGATCTCCTTCAGCTCCTTCAGCGAATCCTTAATGGCCTCTATCGACTCAAAGCGGCGTCCGCGGTGTGGCAATTTAAGTTTTGCGAAAAGGAAAAAGGGCTAAATCCGTTGAATACGGGGGTCGTTTGATAATATTTGTCGACGTTTTGGTCAAAAAGGTGTTCACAATATGAACCTTCGAGACGGTGCGTTATCATGGTGCAAGTTCCATGAGTTTTCTTTTCACAAATTGGGCCCGTTCCTACGCACATTCTCTTTCAAACGCCGCACAACTTCCAAATAATATTCTTTATTTACCGTAGAACCATTTGGAACGCATTCCGAGTGCACAACGCCATGATAATTAAAGGAAACGAGTAGCATGACTTTCACTTTTGACCGACTTTGACGTGGTTTTTTGGATTTCGGCTCATGTGGACAGCGCCATTCAGCCGCCTGTTAGCTGGCTTGCATGTCAAACTCATATTTCGCACGTCTCATCACCTGTAAGTGCGGAGTCACACTGTGCGTTTTCACAGGAGCGGTTGAAATGCATGCGTTTTCACCGCACCGGATCGACCGGTCACACTGTACGGTCAGTCAGCGTCAATCTGCGTCAGTCTGCTGCATTCTGTAAGCACAACAAGATGTCCCGGAAAATTTTGAGAAAAAAAATAATTGCAGTATCGCTATTGGAAGCGGAAGGATTATTGAGAGAGCCAGTGAATCGCCAACACTGGGTCCATCCATTCTTTTCTCATCGTGAATCAACTGAGAAATTTCGACGGTTTTTCGAAAATATTCGCCAACTTCTATCCACGCTTTTTCTCTTGCATTCTTATCACTATATTTTTTTGCACTTTTATCCCAAAGGGCCGGCTTTTCTTGAATGCAAGTTATAAATTTATCCGTATCGAACATGACTGCAAAACGCTGCGTTTGAACTGCACAGTGTGACGGTATTCGTAAGAATACTTGTGTCGTCGATGTCTTGCGGTCTTACGGTCAAGCCGGATCGCCGCAGCAAGTTGCGGCAACCGTCCGGTAGGTGCGGCGACAACGCATAGTGTGACAACTGTCATACAAACGCGTACGTCATTGCCATCCTTTCGCGCCGGAGCGTTTTCAACGCTCCGGTGAAAACGCACAGTGTGACTCCGCACTTATGATGCTTTGGATAAGCGTTGGGTCCGAATTCACTTGCTCAAGTATGTCTTCAGCCACTTTCTTCCGATGAATTTTTTTAATGAAATTCAACTCTTTTGTAACGAGTCGAGCAGCCACGTATCTCATGCTCAATTGATGGTGTAAAATGTTGCGAACTGATTCCAGTCCAGTTTGGTTTTCCAGTACCATTTCCTTGACTTTGTCGACGTTTTTATCCGTTGAAGACGTTGATGGGCGACCAGATCGGGGCAAATCTTCCACGACTTTTCGGCCCTCTGCAAAAGTCTTATACCACTCGTAGAACCGTGTTTTTGAAAATGGCAGAACACACCTGCGGTTGACTAATATAATTAAATGCCAAAAACAAGCTAATTGACAGATCACGATCAAACTCTGCGACACTATAGAGGACAGTTGCACCAACATTCCAGCAAAAAAATGTAGACATATGTAACGCGCGCTTTTTAAATGAACAATTTCCGATATTTTTTTGACAGAATGTATGTTGGCAATAGCTCATGAGGTTCATTCGTTTAAATGATGTTCATACCTGGCACTTTTTTGACAGAATTTATATGTCCTCGGTAAAGGCCATCGGTAAAACAACGCGACCACGATTGGAGGCGCGACTCATTTTCGTGCGTCTCATGTTCTCCATTACACGAATATGTCCCCTACCAAAGCTCACCACACATATTGAGTATTTGAGGGGTTGAGTCTTTGCTAAATACGTAGAAGAAACACGCAAGAATGTGCATTTGCACCGGTTAAGTATTAATATTATAATTAGATTCTTGGCTGAAGAAGTTTTATGAAAAACAAAAATCCATTAACAATTAAAAAGCAAAAAGTGTAGGATATAAATACAGACATGCACGTTTGTATATTTAACTCAACAATCGATGAAATTATTTGCATGCATATGTATGTATGTGTATATGTATTTGTCAAACGCACCTTCCTTTTGGCAAACATTTTCTCATGCATCACAGTAAGCCAAGAAAATCCTCGAAATGTCTTTCTACATCTGATTGCATACTTTTGTGCTCCCATATGTCAATCATTTATCAAGGCAAGCGAATTTTTCTCAGAACATTCCAGCTATTTTCCAAACAAACGCATCATTTAAACAGCAATTCTTACTACCTATCGTCCCCAATCGCATTACTCCCATTCCACGCGCCTCCTCCTGCAGTTCTCTCACTCTCAGATATTCGACTTTCTTGCAATTAGCTAGAATTTTCTAAGCATGTGGCAAGCTTTTGGCATGCATGAAGTGATTATTTGTGGATAAAAGTGCGAGTATGCACTTTTAACCTTACCTAAACCAACAATAGCAAGCGCAGTAAAAAAAGAAGACAACTGGAGGACAACAACATAAGCGTCCTATAAATTTCGCTGGGTAACACTGCATGAGGTGTCGATTACGTTGAGCCTAGCGAGTGATTCGTCGTATGTGTTGTGTGTACATACATAAGTACTCATATCAACTGGCCTCCAGGGCAGCTGACTTCTCAGAATTTCAAGCAGCAGCAGCAGCAACAATAAGAGCAGCAGCAGAAATAAACAACAACAGCAGCAGCAGTGGTGATATGTGAGCGGAATATATAGGAATTTTACGTCGGTTTCGCATTTCGAGCACGTTTTTGATTTCATCTTTTAATTTCTAATGTGCGCGCCGACACCGCAAGCTAGCGCACCAACCGCGAACCAGGCAAGCAGCCAGCAAACATATACGAATACGAGTAACAGCGACTGATGCGCATGCTAGGAGCATACGAAGGAGCTAACGTCTCGACGTATTGTTGTCGTACACATCAGTGGCTGTGGCGACGGCAACGGCAACGGCGGTGGTATCGTCGGTTGTTGATAAAAGCAATTGGGAGGGGCGAAAAGTAAATACGAGTAAATGAAGCTGCATTGAACGCATAGAAAAAATTGCAGAAACAACTTTATTGTTTTATCGCAATTTTTATGATTTTCAGTACATTCGTTTTTCTTTTTTGCGTTGCATTTTTTGCTACCTTTTTTGTTTAGCTCGCACGTGTTGTTAGTCTTGTGTGCGACGCCGTCGTCATTGTCATCGTCGTCGTTCTCATCAGCGGCATCCACATCCGCTTTAGTATCATCCCTATACACATCTGCATAGGTACTAAATATAACGCAACGCTTGAACATGTAACACGGCACACGTCACTCCCCACAAATCGCCCATCACTTGTCGCCAGCCACGAGCCGCCTGCCGCCTGCCGCCTCCTTTGAGCGTGCGCGCGCCTACAATCGCTAGCGCACAGCTTGGCATCCACCTTTGAGTGCACTTGAGCAACTCAATTGAATGTGATTTATGCTGTAAGATACATACGACGAAAAATACTCCAAAACACATCACCATTTTAGATACATACACTTTTCTATTGAATTGTCTTATGCTCCAGCTTATTCACCCAGCTTGCCAGCTTGCCAGCGAGCCAGACCAGCCACCCAACCGAAAACGCCACACTCGCCATTTCAGGCGCATTCATTGTTCGGCATTTCATTGTCGTTTATGCTGTCGTCGTTGCCGATGCTGTCGTTGTCGATGATTTCGCTGCTGTTGTTTGCTCGTCGACATAGTCGTATATTTTGCAAATTTTTTCCTTTAATTTAGGGTAAATCAACATACACATATTTTTTTCTTTCGTGCTAGAACAATGGCTATTGCTGAACGCTGAGCGAGTAGGTACTTGATGACAGCCGTTGACCCCGCGCTTGAGAATTTTTGACTTTTCGCTAACTCGCAAACAGATAATCGCATTCATTGGAGTACACACTTCACTGCATAAGCGGCAAAGACAGCGTACTACTCGTACTATGTCGTTGTTGATGTTGATGGGATGTTTGCGAATTGAAGTGTACTGCAGGGCGTAATGGGGGAATGGGTGGGGTAATGTGCGTTGTTGCTCTGCCACACGCATAAATGCAACAAGAACTATTATATTTGACTATTGAACTCGCCTTCAACAAACTAGTTGTTTGTTTTTATAGTTTTAGTTTTGTTGCTTGCTCGTGCCCTTCGTTGTCATCGTACTTAGTTCGAGTAGTTTCGTATGTACTCGCGGCAATGAGAATAATGATGTTGCTGTTTTTGTTGCCGCTGTTGCTGTTCATGTTCATGTTACTATTCTGTTAGTGTTGCTACTCTTTATTGTTATAAAGCAAAACCAAAAACAAAATCAAAAAAAGCACAATATGAGAGAATATGTTACTGGCATTTATGCGGTATTGCCATCGACCGGTAGCAGGTAGCACGAATGTTGAGTAAACAATAACAAAACGAACAATAAAAAACATTAATAAAACAAATGCCCGCAGTGCTGTAGCATTGCGCTGCGCTTTAACTGCATCCAACGTGGCACTCGACTTCTCTCACCCCACCAACACAAAATAATGTTGAAACGCTTTCCCTATTACAAACGCTATTGTTGCTTATGGCACAGCTGTTGTTGCTGCTACCTCTGCTGTTGTTATTCGTTCGTTTCATGCATTTTAACCATATTCGCTTCGGCTCCTGCGCATTTTGCCCGATTTTGATGAGTTGATGGGTCGGTCGTGCAACGAGCCTCACGTACATATCTTCATATGTATCTGCTTATATTTACATGCATGCATACATATGCACCTAAATATGAATATAAAAAAATTACATTGACTTGCATGGTGCATGTAGGATGAGTAGTTCAATGTGGTATAGTGCAGTGGGTATTCGCACTCATCCACCAGACAGCCAGTCGACTGATGCGCCTGTAGGCGCTTTTTCTTGCTTGCTGATTGCTTTGCTGTTACTGCCGTTGTTGCTTTTGCTCAACAATTGCACGACTCGAAGTCGTTGTTGTTGTTGTTGTCGTCGTCGTCGTCGTCGTCTACTCTGCCTATTGTCCTGTGTATATTGCACGTTATATCGCATACATCCGGCGCATAATACTCGCGGTATTTGAGCACTCTTATTATTCGACATCTGCCGGCGGGAGTAAATGAGTGTGTAAATAAGCCACATTGAGTCACAATTGCGCTGTGAAAGTGCTCTCACATCGGGGTACAATGCAGAGTTTAGATTGTAAAAATAATGCAAAAAATCAATGGCTATAATTAGATGACATTAAATGGAGTGAAAATCATTGGAAATTATAAAAATAAAAACAACCCAAATACTGACAAATTTCACAATACATCGAGGTTTCAAGGCTTTGTATTCATTCATTTTAATTTTGTCATAATGGGAGTAGATGCATGCATTCATGCGAGTATATCCATAAATGTGAATAAATGAGTATTCGCTAACGCATCATGATAACCGACTATTTGTTACAAGGTACTGAAGCCAAAGATCGCGAAGCATTCAAAATATACCACGATGAAAGATCGAGTAACTTCGTAGTTAATTCAAAGATTATGGGATCGAAACCTTAAATATTAGGCCTCTTCGACCAGGGATGCCCCCTAGTATTAAAATTAGCGTTATGGGCTATCTAAAACCTCGAACAAATATCAGTACTGATAAATATGAAACGACGGGACGGTTGAAGACTCACGGCAGTCATAACTGGTTTTTGATTTGCCGGTTATAAACAACCAGAGAAAAAGGAAACCATTTTCCATTTCCACTGAGAATGCCCTGCCTTATGAAAGGATAGAATGTCTGGCTTAGAAGTCAACAACCTAATAAGGTTCTTAAACCGCACAGACTGGATATAGTCATGCTGTAAACATGCTGTCATTAAACAAGTAGGTAGCGAGGATGTGGCAACAAAATGGTGCGGAAGGGCTAGTTGGATTCTGAATGAATCACCACTTTAATCAACCAACCAACCAGCACTGGAAAAGAGCTGTTAAAAATTATATTTGCTGGGAAGCTCTTAATGATTAAATATTAATAAAACCGGGTTCATACAGGTAAACATTTGTTGCTTCCACTCGTTACTAGTGATACTCGAGCTCTGTCAATGCCGTTTTTGAAACTCTCTTGAAAGGGAAAGTGAACAGAGTCCAGAGATAGCTGGGAAAGAGGTAGCGAATCGAAGGCGGCTATTATTGACAAACATCCACAAATATTCTTCTTCCTCTTCTTTCTCTGTTGCTTAAGCGATTTTGGCCGAGTTAAACAAAGCCGCCAGTCGTTTCTTTCTCATGCTAATCAGCGCCAGTTGGAAACATCAAGTCCTTCTCCACCTGATCTTTCCGAATGCATTCCTACCATGAAAAATCTCTCACGACAGCATGCTACTGCTCAGAAGAATCATGGTACTGTATGGTCCTGCTTTTGTAAGAAAACAATAATGCACATACTCGTATTTAAATGATAAGAACAAATATTTTTTTTAAGAAAATATGGAGTCCTTAAGTTTTTTTATTTTTTTTTTTTGTAACTAGTCGATGGGATTTAAATGTTTTTTATGCTGTATACTTTATTTTCATTTCTTTCTTCATGCTCAATGGCTTTTTAATCCCCACTTATTGTATTTGTGTATTTTAATTTTTATTTATTTATAATATATGCCTATTTACATTGCTTCCATTTTCAATAAGCATCTTCTTGTTTTCTTGCGATTTCTGGTTCTTTTATAACTTTTTTTTCAACTTAGCCTCTCTTTGGTTAATTTCATACAACTTCTATTTCCATTATTTTTCGTACGGTTACCGTTCATGAAAGTCGTTAGTCTTTTTGAATTATAATTTTGTGTTTTTGTTTTCCATTTCCACTCTGTTTAAGCCATTACATTCATTGCTATTCATGTAAATCTATTTCTACATATTCATTTATCTATTTTTCGTTTAAGCCCATTACATCGATTTCCGTATCAGTTTATCTTCGAAATATTATTGTAAGCAATTTCAAGGTCAGTTTTAGTGAATTAAAAATAAAGATTTTAATATTTATTCACTATTTTTCCCACGTTTGATACAGTGATGCGCAGTACATACATACATATCTGCAGAGTTCTTTCGCGTTTGTAGCTCCTCACTACTTGAAACCAATACACTGTACATTGTTGAGTGCTTTTCATTAAGTGTTGGTAGGCAGAGTAGGCAGAGGCCGAACTGCAGTGCAACAACGCGTCAGTATCGCGAACGTCATTAATGCCGTTGCATTCCCCCAATTGAATGAGCTTAACAACAATGCAACCAAGAAGAGGCTGTCCCATCACTTGAGATGCTGTAACAATGCGTTGAGCTGTTGATGCAACTGCTGTTGCTGCTGTTATTGCTATTGCCATTGCTGTTGCTGTTGCTTATCAACGGCACTTTAGTGTAATTAGTCGCTGCAGTGAGCAATGGTGCGTGCGTGTGCGCCCCGGGCAACCTCAATGGAGGGCCAGATTCCACAAATACTCATACTTTAATACATTGTTATATATGTATGGATGTGTTTGCATAAATGCGTGTGTATGTTCATACAATGCATCCACAGGGAAGTATGAGTTCGAGTGCTACATATTCATCCTACACAGCTGTCTCTCTATAGCTACTATCAGTGGCTGACTGTTGGACTGACTAGTTGGCCTAGCCGGCCACACATACCGAAATACTCTTAAACAAACATTTGAGCCAAAAACTACTACTCGAAGTACCCGATAACTATGTACAAATGTGTGTTGACGGTGCACATTGGGGCGCATTGTGCTCTGTTTTGCTTAGCTGTAAGTTCGCTCTTTTCTTTTTGTACTCATTTGCCTACACAGAGATGCCAGACTGCTGCACTTTAGTACTTCTCTGAAGGATATAAAACCACGTTTTTTAAATTGAAAAATTAATACTAATCTGCGGTGGAAAATCTAAGCTGATATTTAGAAATCTCTCACTTGGATAAATTTAAGTGAAATAAGAAAAACTTGAGCGGTAAAGTACTGAGAAAGATTCTTTCATTTTGCATTGAAAGTAAATGAAGACTGACTTCAGAAATGATGCTGTGAAATATATTCTGGCGGCCGCCATAGCCGAATGGGTTGGTGCATGTCTACCATTCGGGAGTGCGTAGGTTCGAATATCCGTGTCTGAAACAGCAAAATGATAGAACAAGTTTTTTCTAATAGTGGTCGCACCTCGGAAGGCAATGGCAAACCATCGAGTGTATTTCTGCCACGAAAAAGCTCTATAAATACCAGTTGCCGGAGTAGGCTTAAAACTGTAGGGCCCCCATTAGTGGAAGAACATCAAAACGCACGCCATAAATAGAAGGAGCAGCTCTACCAAACACCTAATAGAAGTGTACGCGCTAATAATTTTTTTTTTTTAAGTACTGAAAAAACATCAAATAGGGTCTTGTTGGGAAATCTAAAACTTTATAGGAGAAGTTTTTTGTCATTTTATGTATTTTTTAAACTCTGAATGTATTTTTCCATAGATTGTTTATAAGCAGCTGAGGTGATAAAACATATTAAAAAATGTATCTATGTTCATTGCAAGCATTTATAGTTGTCCAGATTTCGCTTACCTATGAGAATTCGTAAAAAGCTATTAAAAAAGTTGAGTTTAGATGTCCTAAACATACTCCCTCTGCCAAGCAATTTAAACTTTTTATAAATAAAATTAGCTTATAACGCCGATTTTTAAAAGTTGTGGGGCTTTATTTACCAGCTCAGCAATTATATTCTGTGAAATAAATATGTCATCTAGATAGAGACAAGATCGTCATTTTTTGTTAGTATGTTGAAAACGATTATATGATAACGCGTTTTAAACTGTTGTTTAAAGGGCTGTGATTGACTTTTGTGTTAAGCATTTTACCCAAGTGCTTGATGTAAGCAACATTAATAGCGTACAGGAACATTTAGTGTTGCTGAAAGTCATCTAAGAGCATCATTGAAATGGAATTCGGGATTCCTCAGTTTAGGCATATCACATTTTGACTAAGAATTTGAGTCTTTAGTGGCAACTGGTCACTCATTCTTCAAAATTTCTTAGTAAACTTCTGGTTTAAATTAACAATCAGCTCTAATATTGATTTCTACCGAATGGTTGTTATGTTGCGTTGATTTTAAATTCAGCAAACTGTAAAATATATATATTTTTTCACACATATTTTTAGATGCTCTTTTATAGTCAAAAATGCTAGTTTAATAATATCGGGAATATAATTTATAAACATGGAAAGTTTAAAATTCTGAATTGGAGGGAAAGCTTGTAATTAAATTTGTATAGAATTTTTAAATAAACCGAATTAAGGCACTTTTTTAATAGAAATACGCTGGTGATCGAGCCTTCAATCTGTAACCAAGTAAAAAGTTATGAAATTTAATTGCTTTAGACTTAGCTGAAAAGAACAAAAACCAAGTAGACTTATTATGGCTCATCAGATATGTTTTTTCAGACTTTCGAAGTAATTTATTCCCAATCTTTTTCAACTTAGTATATGTCATCGCATTTGTGGTTGACACCGTTTATTTACTTGTATTGTGAAAACTAGATATTTATTACTTATTTATCTCAAATTGAAAGACAAGCACGGTTGAATTACTTTAAATTGAAATGTGACTTTGTATATGAATTGTACAATCTTTATTTATGTATTTTTCGAATGCAACAGGTGAAGGGGGTGAACTTTAAAGTAATCCTGCTGAGAAACTGTTGCTAATCTCGATTCCCTAAACAGCGACTAAGGTTTATACGCTTCTTTGGAGACTTAAAATAGGATCCCCAAATAGTCATTTTAGCTTATTTAATAGCCCGAAGTCATACAGGGCTAAACTGAGGTAAGACGGTGAGTGAGAACGGTGAGTCGCACATGAATAGATAAAACAATGAAACGGCAAATTATCGTAGTACAAAAACAAATGTAGAATAAAAACAAAGCGAATCTATTAAAGGTAGTATCGGTAAATGAACGGATTTGTTTTTTTGTTTTGTTTTATTTCGCCGTGTCCATGCGGCTGTTAGCCCAGAATGAAATGAATTCAATCTTTGTTTTCTACTTTGCTTTGATAAACAAACGTATCTAACAAATATTTTTGTTTCTCTAGCCCCACCACCTTTAATGATGTGCCGTGAATAAAACTGTTCAAATTGCCTGGATTTGTGAACGACCTGTGGGAGTTTTTTTTTTTTTGATTTTCGTTCAAAAACAAATATCAATAAAGCTGAGAAGTTTAAATTAAAAATTCAGCTTTCGTTTTGAAAAAAACATATATCTAAACATATATATACATGCGATTATTTTATTTATATTATATATTTTATGTATAAACGCAGGGAAATTGGGTTTTCTTGTACAAGAAATTAATTAAAACAACCCCGAATAAGTCTGGCATTCCTCTTGTGAGAGTCCACACAGCTGAGAGCTGCAAAAAATCGAGCCGAAAATGAGTTGATATGCTGTTGTTGTTATGAGTATTTCAACGCCGGCGTTGACAGCGCTGTTGACGTCGACAAGAGCGATAGCACCAGCCGACGACAGCCTCATTGCTTCATTGCCTTATTGTCTCAGCTGACTGTGGCCAGAAGTTAGTATCAAATCGTCTTTAGAAGCGTACGGTACATAATATACAAATTTTAATCGTGAAGTGTAGATCAACGCCTATAGACCAAGTGAACCAAGAGTAAGTTGTTGGTTAGCTGTGGTTGAATTTAGGTATTTGAATGGAATGGCATGTCGAGGAATACTTTGCGAAGGTGATGGAGAGGGTGTTTTGTATGTGTGTACGAATAATAATAAGAAAATTTAAATTATTCGTGTAACTTCGAGACGGTCGAGTGGGCGCTCGCGTATATTTGTGCATGCACGTGGGGTTACATTTGAAGTGGCTTGAAGTTTGGCTGGGGGTGCTGCTCTTGCCTGCGCCGATGGGGTGGTAGAGTGAGTTGTGGTTAGTTGTGTTTAACGAGAATTCGCATGTGGGTGGTGGGAAGGTCTGATGGTAAGTCATACTTAGGTGTAGCACGCGTGGCTAGTCGTATGGTTACACAAAACAACAATTTCTCGGACGTGTGATCCCTGTTGACCAAGAAAGAGCTATCAAGTGAAGTGATGAAGTAGAGGGAGTCAATGCACGCACTCTAACTATACGCACACAGTGTTTTTAAAGCTCTACTCATCGCAATTAGGTTACATTGAGCGAAATCGAAAACGTTAAAAAACCGGATGGGTGCTATAAAAAATATCCTATTGCAAAAAGTGATACGAATTGAAGTGGTGTACGTGCATAAATAAAAATAATAAATAGTGTAAAATACGAAAAATAACAAATCAATATAAAAGCAAGTGAGTGAACTCGGCGCAGTGAGTGTGGGGACGATTTCGAAATCAATTTTCAATGAATTTCGCTTTGCAGCAATAACAATGTTGCCAACCAGTGCACTCACTGGAAATTGATGATGAAAGCACAAACAATCGCAATAAAGGAATAACAAAAACAAAAAACGACAACAGAATAACGGGCATCAAAAACAAATAAGACGAGTAGAAAAATCGACGACCAACAACCAATGGGCTCCATGGCCTTCAGTAAACTAGTCACCTTCCCTGCCGCCCCTTCCTACAGACAGCTTACAAGATTTGGCTATTCAGCGAAATTGTAGAAGGTAAGAAATTAAACGAAGAAAAGGGAAAGTCATGGAGCTTGAGTGGAGTGCACACTGGCACAGTGGCTGGTGTTTGTGAGCGGCGGGTTTGCGCGGTGAAAACCTGAAGTGCCTATGGAAATATCCATTTGTGTGAATGTGTATGTGCAGCTTGAGCATACAAATGATGGTTGACGCTGGCGGCGGTCTCGCGTATGCAAATCGCACGCGAAGGCGTCGCACATTAGCAACAACTAATAGGAAGACAACAAAAAGCACAACCAGCCATCCCGGCATAAAGAAGGCCTCAACGTCGTCAGCGCTGTCGGTCGGTACTGGTATCAAACGCCGAAAACGATTTTAAACCGACATTGTTTAAAAGGTACTGCATACCTACTCGTTGTTATCGCGTGTACTCGTGTTAGTAATTGGAAAAAGCTCAGTGAATTCGGTGATTCGTTTCTTATAAAAGTTTCTTCCTTGCGTGTGTGCGCTTTTTTTGGTTCCAATTTGCTTCAACGGGGCAAATAGTGCATAGAGCAGCAAAACATGGCGGGAGATTTTTCATTTTCTTATTATTATTTATTTATTTTTTTTATTACTTCGATTGGTGAGCCGTTGAATATTTTACCGCTGGTGGCCGAGCCTCTGTATTGAAGTGGGGTGGGAAAATCTTAGCCTTAGCTGGGTATGCGCTTAGGAGTGCCATTTGTTTGCTCAGTCAAGGTGTGGCGGCGTGTACAGATGACTTTCTTGAAAGATGCGGTAATACAAAACGTTGTTGTCGGCAAGCGGCAATCAAGCATGGTGAAGTAAAACAGTCACGGTTTTCAAAATGTATGTACACAAAAAGTAATCAAAATCAGAAAGTGCAAAATTTATTTCGGTGTTAATTTTTAATACTAAAAAAACAAAAAGTAATAATTTAAAATGTGTTTTGGCTTCTTGCAAACACATCAGTGTCATGTAGCCGCATTTGTGCGCTAGTGAAAATGGAATAAAACTATTATCGCTTCAATTTAAAATGCAATCAAGTAAAAGCGAAAAACGTTACGAAGTGCTTTAACAATAAAATGCGGGATATACAACATAATCCGCAGGCTTTTGTTTTTCTGTTTTCTTTTTTTTTATTATTCCTTTTTTTCGATGCCGAAATAATCCGGATTGCGTACAAGAAAATATAATTTTTCTAACAAGAAACATACATACATATATGCATGTATGTATGTATGTAAGTGGAGTTTTTTGTTTTTGTTCATTCAATCGCGTCGGCAATGGTATTGTTACAAAACGCGTAAGCGCCGGTAATTTCGCGGTTGCGGCGACTGCACAAATATCAGCAATGTGTGTGTTGTTGCTGTTTTTGAGAACGAATGCTGTCGGCAGAGCCACTCGGGGGCCATCACCAAGTGTCCGCTTTCAAGTGTATGAGTTTATCGTTTTTTAACGGCATAATGCGGTCGCACGAGGCTGCTATTTTATCCATTCACGATGTAGCTTTAAAATACGAAACAAAGAAAAAAGGAAATAAAATCAGAAAATCAAGTGATAGAGTTAACTCGTATCGAGTTATTTGTCGATTTACGCTGTGTTTTGTGTTATGTGTGAGTTGCTACTGCATAGCCTGTTATGCAGATTTGTCCCAAATGTTTGGTTTTAATTTGCGCAGCGCTTATGCGCGCTACATTTCCATTGTCAGCTTTAGAATTATTTCGATTTCTATTTCCACTTCGTATGTATGTACGAGTATATTTAGTTGTTTGACTCTGAATTGCTAAGTAAATTCTTAAAATTCTGTTAAATACACCGCCGCTGTCAGCATCTATTGATATTTTCGTTGCACTCGCACTCATCCGTTCAATTTGACAGCGATTGTTTATTTTTCATTCCGTTGACAGTGTGTGGGTGGGTGCCTCAGCAGCTAACATTGCCGTCACTCTCGCGATTTTGTGCAAGTCATTTAACGTGTACGTAGTGCAAATTGTGATTGATTGAAATTGAACACTTAACCCTGTCAGCGCATTGCAGTTATGCTACGCTGCTGTGCTGCGTGCTGAAGTTTATTGTGCAAGTGAAATATGAATGTTTGCGGTGTCACAAAAGTAATTAGATCTTATTTGACATAGTGAATTTTAATATGACAAAAATGTACAACTCTCTTGTGTGACAAGAATAAAGCCGATGATGCTGTTACTTGCGCAGTTGTTGTTGTTTTAGTGAGCCTTACAAAATCATAGCTCGAATAGCTGCGTTCTACATTGGTAGAATGTGTGGCGTTCGGGGTCAACGGCATCACACCACCGACGTCAACTCTTTTAAAAACGAACGACCCAAAAACACCAACACCGACGACTAACAAAACGACTATTCTGGTCGATAGAGTTTTTGTTGGCAGTGCAAGACGACATATTCGTATGTATTATTTTTAGTAACTTTTCTATCTATTCGTTTCCTCCTTCCGAGCTGTTTACATTTACACCCTGCAGATGACCTGCTATGTTGTGTGTTGATGACATTGTTTTTATACATTTACTTGTGTGCTTTGTTGCTTTGGCTTTGATAGCAGCAGCAGCAGCAGCGTTCGCTTGTTATCTCTATAAACTATCTACATACATACATCCATATACATATATGTAGATGCTATTCATGTAGCTGGTATGGGTCGAATTTTCTTGTGTAGCTGCGTGTGACTGGCATAGTGTGCGATTATATTATCGTTCGTCGCGCGGGCAAAACGTGTTGTGACGAAGGACGTGAACGTGTCGGTTATACTAATAACCTTCGGGTGTAAACAAATTTAGAAGTAGAAGAAAAGCATGCAGCAGCAGCAGCAGCAAACGGTATGCAAAGCGCATAGTTTGGCAATCGGCCGAAACATGAAAGGAATTTCTCTCTCGTGTATGTATGTGTTATAGCTCGCAGGTGCCTTGGAGTGGATAGTTTGTAAGATGGGCATAAAAGTAAAAATGGAAAACCCCCTCCCCGAAATAACTAAGCAATGACTAATCATGTAATAATCTACGCCTTCGACCAGTGTGGCTTGCATACATACACACACATACATAAATATGTATGTATGCAGCCTCTTTGCTGTCACTTGCCCGATTTTGATTTTATCGTTTATCCGCCAGTCTGCTTGTACGTCGATTTTTGAACGAGTTAAGCTGTTGCGCGCAAGCACAATGGGCTGTAGTTGATGATTTTGACGTCACAGTTATGAATGAATACACATTTGAGTGTTCACTGAAAAAAGTTGATTGTGTTAGCTACGAATGCCGTCGGCGTGGGGCAAAAAGTAAGTATGTCGTTAGCAGTTAAATACTAAAAAAGTGGGGTGGAAAATTATAAAATGTATTTACAATACTTATAAACAGCGGTGTGTATGTATTGGCGTTAACGCCGCCGTTTTTGTAATCTATCACGTGCCGCCGGTGTTTTTTGTACCGGAAACATTGACGCGATGCTAACTAAGAAATTTAAATAAAAATGTGCAAATGTATTGTAAGCGCGTAACGGATTAAAGCTAATATTTTGAGATGTAAATTTGTAGCGATTTCGTGCGTACGTAGTTAGATTACGAACATGAATTTGTACCGTCGGAAGATGAGCTTTTACAAACACATAGGCTTACAAACGAACTCGATGATGAAGTTTGAAAAGAATGAAAAGTTTTAGACTTATTCAAGAATTGCAATAAATAAATAGCTTACAAAGTGCAATAATACTAACTTAACACTTTAAGAGTCTGAAGCCGTCGGTTATCGGCGCCAATTTCTAGTATGTATGTGTATATCCATATGTTTATGTAATCGACGAAAATGTAATCATCGAAAGCTATCAACGCTGATAAGGAAATGTGTTTGAAAGGAATTACCAATTCAAAGCGATAATAACGGTTTTTGTCGTTGTTGCAATACGAAAGTGACTTCAAATGTATTCGGAGCGAAAAATATCTACCTACAATTCTTTTACCTACAAAAAAATTAAAACACAAATAAATAAAAGTGTCGTAATCATTGAACTTTAAACGTCGGAGCGCAACAAAAGTGGGAAAATACTGGCACAGGCATGACAAACACGAACTACATACCTTTCGAGGGTAATAAAGTGTGTACATACATACCTACAAAAAGTGATAGCAAAATCTTAAGTGGTTCATCGAAACATTCGCACTGTGTCGTATGGCCAGTGAGTGCAAAGGAAAAAATATAAGAATGAAATGCACGCCACGGTGGTATGTATGTATGTATATATGCACACAGTTACAAGGGCTAGATCATAACGTTTGCAACAACGTTTTTTTTTTCTCTTTTCTGTTTTTGAGTACCCACAGGATTAGCTAAAATACACACACAACCTTTCATGAGTTGTTCCAGTAACCTCTCAATTTCCTGAAATTATAACTAAATTGCTGAAATAATTTTAGATGACTTAGAAAAGGTGCGCCCCTTCATTTTGTCTTGTAAGGGATAATTGGCACCGAAACTAATTCTCTACCCATTTGATATTTTTAATGCAGAAAATGCAGAGGAGGTCTAGCACCACCAGCTGTGTTATGCCCATTCGCGGAAAATGTTTTGCACAGCGGAGACAAAAACAAGGAAATTGGTGGCACTTCTTTGTTCATGTGAAGACAAATGCTGACATCAGAACCAAGCAAGGGAGTAAAGGAAAGGGGCAAGCCAAATATGTCTATTGCAGCTGGATTTTAAAGTAGCGCAAATTTTAAGTTGGATTTGTGATTAGAGAGCGGCCGAGTATTGCAACTCACTCCGAAAGTTTTGAATAACTCGCGCATTTGCGATCACGTCCCAAAGGTAGTGAGAGGCGATGTGACCAAGGATTGCTACTAACCGAGTTTTTGATGCCTTCAACGTGGGACTGATGGAGGAAAGAATGTTTATGTTAGCTCCTCATTTGGTAAATTCAGATTGTCACAAGCCAAAAGTTTAATTAAACTACATACGTAATGGGATGTTTCCTGATTGAAAAACTCGAAAATAAATCGGTCATGGTGAACTAGGCGGAAGACTTGCTCCAATTTGTTGCAGATGCACGAGCAAATCAAGGACATGGCCTAATATGCAGAAAAAATCACCAGCAGTGAATAGAGTCTCAATTCGATTCTCAATCCTGCAGCCAAGAACAGTTATTCGTATGGAATGTAGTGGGTTTTCCAATAAGAGGTGTTATTTTGTTATTTTTTTCAATCAATGGTTTCGTTGCTTGTATGGCATGCACCGCCGTCCTGTTGGAAATAAACGTATAGTGAATTTTATTAATGGCGTAGTTTCTAGTTGTCAAATATCAAAAAATGACAGCTTCAAAAGTGACATATACCGAAATAGCAGGCTATTCAAAATAACACCTGCTATTGAAAAACCCTTTATAATTGTACAGCAGAGGTAGAGTGCACTGCTCGATTACCTCACCTGCCTTTTTCGCTTTTTCACTGCGAGTAATCTCCAACTGCCCCACTAAATCCACG
The DNA here is from genome assembly GCA_037575425.1 of Anastrepha fraterculus. Lineage (NCBI taxonomy): Eukaryota > Metazoa > Arthropoda > Insecta > Diptera > Tephritidae > Anastrepha > Anastrepha fraterculus. The sequence continues at coordinate 38,416 of JAYXIM010013360.1, read as the reverse complement.
GCAACCCTATTTATCACCTGGACAAAGAAGGTCAAGCTACAGCTTAAGGTCAAAGCCGATGACACACTAACCCTGGCAGTAAACAACTCCAAAATTTTGGTAGTCACCTTTGATAGTTTGCTCTCTCAAGTCCATAACCGCAACAAAGTCCTCGAATCGCTTGCCGACAGTAGTTGGAGCAAAGGCAAAAAAACTTTGCTGGATACATTTAAAGCAATTGGCCGACCGGTTCTGAACTATGCTGCGCCTGTCTGATCGCCTGGAACTAATGATTCACAGTGGATTAAGCTTCAGATATGCCAAAATACTGCAATCAGGACAGCTACGGGATGCCTCCTCATGCCCTCCGTACGACACCTACACGATCAGCCACTAATGCTTCCCGTCAAAGAGCACAATAAAATGTTCAGCTAAAAGTTTCTGTTTGGGTGCTACCAAAGGTTTCACCTCAATAGACATCTGCTTGAGCCTGAGCTGCCTTCCAGGCATGGCAGGATGCATTGCTGCTACTATTCTGGTGAGATCCAGGACAAAACGAACCTAAAACTACTGGACTGGACAGTATACAGACAGACGTTGAATGGCATTCATCGGAAGACGTCTTCGCAGTTCAACGACCATCTATTGCGGATGAAAATCTTCACCTACCCCGAGAGACATGCATAATTTTGGCACAATTACTTTCTGGATACTGTAGCAGACTAAGGTTCTACCTATCCAAAATCGACCCCGACATACCCAACATATGTCCAGCATGTGAAGGCACTCCGCACGATAATAACCACCTATTCACATGTCCTCTCAAGTTCACACACCTAACGCCCCTCTCCCTCTGAAACCAACCTGTCGAAACAGCACGTTTCCTGGGCCTACCGTTAGATGAGCCAGACGCAGATGACCGATAACTACATTGCATTGACAGGGGTTAGTAAGCTGTTACAACAACAGCAACAGTAATGTGCGCACACTGTCCGAATACGTTTGCCTCGAAGCTAACATATTTTTTTTTGTTTGTTTTTAAATTTAGATCAAACTAGATAATTTTCAAAATACAAAGTGCGTTTGTCATGGAATTTAATCACCGATACAATACACCGTTAGCGATAGTGGACCCAATTTATCAAGAAACGATTCATCAGCATTACACCACAGTGCACAATGCGCAAAATCTACCTGATTTGTCGCCAACGCCACTTAATCGACTTGACTCGCCGCTTACCTGTCACTTGCGCGCATTCTTTCGTTTTTATTTCCATTTGGCCAGATCAATTTATCGATTCTGATACCTAAGACCTCTGGGAGTCCCATGAGGTTGCATTGTATTCGCCTTACCTTTTTCGTGCTGATTGGTTTTCGTTTTTTTTTTGTTTATAATTCCTTAAACGCTGCACGCGTGCAAACACAATTACACTACAGATCACCTACAGCCTTCACTTAAACCACTCATTAACCGTCTTTTCTATACTTTTATTTGTTTTCAGATTGAAACAACAACTGTTACAGCAAGCGAAAAGAGGAGCGCCTCCAATACCTTAGGCAGCGCATTTGAGTGAAGTGAAATATGAGTTGAAATTCAAATGAAAAAGCAGAAAAACTAAAAACGTGGACTTAAAAAGACCGCATAAAAATACCCAAATGAATGAGTTCAATTAAAAAATAATGCAGAAGTGAGTGTAGCAAAAATTAAGATTTATCAGCCAGCCAGTGCGATCGGTATACGCCACGACGTAGCGCTCAAGTAGGAAATTCATAAAATAATACAACAAATGAGGTCGACCACAAATACCCCAAAAGTGCGTGCGTGAATAACAAAAGAAATATTACTAAAAACAAAAAAAAATAAAAAACGTCCATTAATAAATAAACGTTGCCGGTGAGTGTGTATGCAAACAACAGCAGCAACAATTCAATACTGTAAACATTATTGCAAAAAAGTGAAATACTAAGTGCATGAGAAGATCGGCGGAATCAGAAATGAACAGCGTTGACGGCGCACCCAATGCCACGATTTTAGCTGAGGGAGCCCCAACGATCGCGACAGTAACGAGCAGAGAAACCACAAATAATGCAACTACCACTACTGTGAGTGCTAAAACAACAGAATTAACAACAACAACCACAAACGTAATAAACGTAATAAAAACAACGGACGCTGATGCCACCGACGAATTCCACGAAAGCGACAAAAATGTACAAGTTGTCGTCGTCGTCGTTGGTGAAGAGCAGCTACGGCAACAGCAACAGCGTAATGAAGCGCCAATAATAATAACAACAAAATCTGAAACAGAAGCAATAACAATTGAAACAGCAGCAACAACAAGCACAATGGGCAATACCAAAAACAAAACAAATATTGAAACAGCAGATAGCACAGCCGCCGTAGCGGGTACAACAGCTACAGCAACAGCAACAGCAGCACCAGCGCGAACATCAACAAGCGAGATAATAACAAATATAGAAGATACAGAGGCCAGCGACGTACAAATGACAGATATGGCAACCCCAGAGGGTAATGGCGACGGCAAAAGCAACGGCAATGGTGACACCACAGTCCAAGAGGCCGCCGCCACTAGTGCCACTACTGCCACCGCCACCGCCACGGCCGCCGTCGTCATTGATAACACCACCGACACTAAGCCACAGCCACAGCCACAGCCATTATTGACAGCGGAAGGCGATAATTGGGAATTCAATGAGATGGAATTGTGTCGCTGTTGTGGCAAGCCCAATGTCACGCTCTATGATCTCTTCCCCAACACCATTGCAGACGACAACTCGATTGTTGCGAAGGGGAATGCAATTGAAACCCCGGATGCGGAAAATACTGAAGCGCAAGTGATGGCGAAGGAATCAGTGCGGCGGCTCGCTGCTGAGAATAATGATGTGAATCAAGAGATAGCGTGCAATGTTGTTGACGATGCGAAAAATGGAGCACAAATAAAGCACAAAACGGCTACTGACGCACCAACGGCTTCACCACTGATCGTTACGTCGGCCGCCACCAACAAAGACACAACAAAAAGTGGTATCTCAACGAAGATCGATGCGAATGCCTCGAATACACCGAAGCGTTGTTATCGCACCATAGCTGCATCTATTGCGGCTGCTGCGGCATCTACAGTCACAACCAGCATAACTGACGCGATCAGTGACGCTCCCACCTGCCAAAAAATCAGTGACCCAGTTGTTGCTGCCACCGACGGCGGTGGTGTCGATATTGTGGAGGGTGAACGTCTGGCAGCCGGTACAAGTGTTGTTGCGCGTGTGAAAAAATCTGCAACCGACGTGGTTGCTGCTACGAAGGAAAATAGCGCTGCTGCTGCTGCTCCCAAAAACACGGAGGCGAACAACGCCAATGGCCAGGGACAAAGCAGCGACAACATGGAGAATATTTTGCAAGAGATGCAAATTTGGCAGTTACGGGTGAGTCTTTGCAAATATTTTTTATATTTTTTCTACTTTTTTTTTCAATCGACTGTTCATGTTTTATAAATTAGCTGCCTTCCCCAAAACTATTATTTTATTTACGTTTTTGTGATACAAAAGAATGGGGGAAAAACAAAAAAGGTGGCATACATACGTACATCTGTGTCTGGTTACAGCGAACGTTCGACGGTGCTTCATGCACCATTAAGATTTGTTTTTCTCTGCTGAATTCGGTTGAGTCTGTATTTTGATTGCATCTTTATTATTTATTTGCTCAGTGTCTGGTTATTTGTGTTGTAATTCGTAGTAAAATATTTCTTATTTGGCGACTCTCCTGGTGGTGTATCAGCATCACTGAATTCTGCTTCGATTGACGAGACCTTCCAGTGTTGCCACAGAGGGGATCCAAAGATGCGCAGGTCTACGAAATGGAGAGTTTTTCGATGGGGTTGAATAGATAGAACAAAGAATAGATAGGAGATTAAATTTCGAGATGCACACTTTGGATTGATTGTCCATTGCAATCACTGCTCAGTCCAACTCTCTAAAATGCTCGAAATTTTTTTATATGGAACAACACACCCAACACCGTCACCGAAAACAATTGTCAAACATTAACGCTATTTTTCAGCCGCTTAGAATTGCACTATGCAAAATTCAATAGACAATGCAACTGCATGCCCAAGGTTTTTCTAAAATTCTGATTGAAAAGTGTAAAATTTTGATGAAAATTTGTTGAATTTCTTTGTTAAATTTGCTCAAAATTTCAAGTTTGAGTATATACGGTTTTTGTAGGGGAAAGAACTGTGTTTGGATAAAAAAAATATTAAAATTAAATGAGCAACGCAAAGAAGTAAGAGAAACAAGTTGTATTTAGTAAAAAAAAAAATTTTGAATTTCAAAAAATTCTTCTTTTTTAAGTGTTTATTTTATTACAACTTACGCACTTTAGAAAAGCACTTACAAAAACATGAAAATTAATAGTGGCGAATAATGTTAGGTTAAGGTTGATTTGGCTGATCTGCGAAAACCGCTCGTAGGCCAAAATATGGAAGCCCAGTATTTCTAAAAATTGTGACGTAGAGTCGTGAGCTGACTCGGAAGTCTGGATTGCGTGTCGTACTCATAAACCCACGTCCCGTCTCCAGTAATGATGCGTTTGATGGATGTTAGGTCGGATTCAGCCTTGGAAATCATGTCTTTGGCGATATTAACGCGATTCCGTTTTTGCGTGAAATTCAAGTCTTTTCAAGGCGCAAACTCAAATCATTAACTAGAATGTCGTGCACGGATCGGTTAGCAATGTTGAAGTCCTCTGCCAGCTCGCTGATGGTTAATTTGCGATTATTGACCAACTTTTCTTTCATTTTATTGATGTTTCCACCAGTTTTCGTTGTGCACGGATTGCCTGAACGTTCGTCTTTCTCGATGGACTCGCAACTTCTTTTGAAGCATTCATTATCAGCACCAGCAACATCTACGCGTCATCTCGTCTGATTACTGGATAACGCATACAGGTGGCCTCCTGCTTAACCCGATTTGAGCCGTTGTGCGATCCGCAGTTCTTTTCCAGGCCTTTCCCTTGGCCTGCCAAACGCTCTTCTTTGCGCTGTGAGTGGGTTCCATTCCATGAAGCGTTCATGGCACTCGTAAACTGTTTCTGCTAGAGTTTCATTACCGAAACAGTTTCCCAAGATTTTGGTGTGAAACGCTAAAGTTAATACGAACTCGTTGTTGCAAATTCAAATGCATTTTCAAAACTGTAAAAATTCGAAAACACGCGCAGAGCTAGATTTACTCAAGACGGCGTAATTTTTATAAATGCTAACCAATGACGATGAAAATTTGATAGGAATGTTAATCACAGATGTGGCAACCTAACAAAAAAGAAAAAAACAGAACTCAAATCAGTTGACTTAGAGCATCACCTGGCGCTTATTCCGGGAAATTTTTGTTCAGGTAATACTTGCAAATTGTTTCCATTGGTTTAAGCCAATTTGCGTATAATCGATTAAGTCCGCACCCACCCAAACCCGCTCTTCATCAACGAAACATGTGGCATCAGTGTTGTATTTTAATTCCGCACTCAACACCAAACTTGATAATAATCCTGCAAGCGAGAGCAATCAATCGAACAGACGGCACTTGACCCTATCCTCTTGCATTGCTCGGAATGTTTGTGGCTTCCGCTTCATTGCCGCTCAAGGCTTGTGCATTTTCATTTCCGTTGCGCCTTTTCATTTATTACACTCTTGCAAGCAATAATCATTTGTCTATTATTCAATCAAAGTTAAGCTCCTGATAAGAACATTTCCGATGCGTTTACAAATGACGAGTACGTAAATTGCCACAATTAATGCGTTCATAAGTAGGCGATGCCGCTGAGGTGTTACAATCATTTATCTGCACCGAATGTACAACCTTGTAATTTATTGACTTTGTGCAATTAGTCTTCGTAATGATTGGTGTGCGCGCCACTCCGCCCCTGTTGAGCGGCGTAGAAGTTCAAATCACACATAACCTCAAATCAACGCACAAAGGGGTCATCTTCAGCACAACGCCATGCCATTGCTTTGTGTGTTTAACAAATGATGGACAATCATGATTTAACCATTTTTACGTGCCATACGCAGTCATATAAGTCACAGTCACAGCTATGTGTAGTTACTTTCAACGGCGCTCAGCTGCCAGAATTTGTGTCCGGCAATGCGGCGGCGTGTGTGATGAGTAAGAGCTTCAAGAGCGCTCGCATACGTACCACCCACAAGGATGGAAAACGTTAAAAAGAGAAAGAAAAAAATCTGACTTGTCAATTTGTAATCGCTGAACATTTTTCTTTATTTTGAGAATCCCATTTGAATGTAAATGGTAAATTTTTCTCACACTACGCCAGCTGATGGGGTACTGCTGCATTTGGTTCCGAATTTTCTTTATCTCTAATGAGCCTTATCCCATTTTCCACCCCCACTTGATACTGTTTTTCCATTAAAAACCGGATTTGTCCGCTTATCGAATACATTTGAGCACACAACTACATTAAGTTGTTTGATTTTTTTCACGTTTGTGCCCAACAAACTCACACACACGCGGAAGAATTTTTTATACATTAATTCCCATGGCTTAATTTCAATTACACGTGCGCGTTTTTTTGTGTTTATGAGTGGTGTGAATGAGTGGCTTAGTGTCAAAATTTGTTCAAGCGACCAACAGCCGATTAGTCATAAGGAGTCTGCCGTGACTCGCGCAAAAAAACTGCGAATTCAACACATTGCAGGCTCTTGCAGTAGAATTGATTGCCGATTTCTCACGCTAAAAAATACTTTACCAATGAGCTTCAGATCACCCGAAAATCGCCAATGTTGGTTTATCTTATTTTTTGTGTCATCGTTTTATCATCAAAGTCTCGTCTCGGTTACTTAGGCTTGGGAATACATCATTCATGTAGAACCCTTTTCCTAATGGGCAGTCTTACATTTGAACCTTTCGGCGGGTTGCCTTTTTTCTGATATTAGTAATTTCCTTGTTGTCTTATCCTATTTTGGACGCATCTACTAGAGCCAGCTTCCAAATAAGTTGGGTTGCACGACGTCGGTACCAAACTTCTGAGCCGGTTTTTTATATGGAAGAAAATTCTCAAAATCATATGCAGAAGAAAAATTCCAAAAATTCAACGCGATTTTTAAGCAATTTTCATTTTCACTTTTCACATTCACTTTATTATATTAAAATTTAGGGAGTTATCAAATTGCATACCCAGAATTTTTTCTAGAAGTTGTCATTAAAAGGTTGGCAATTTTGATGGTAATTTTGATTATTTTAATTGTTATGAATTTTGTAACTTCCATTTACGAGGTTTTTGTTATAGGTACTATGAATTATATTTTGATCAGGTAGAAATGACAGCCGGTCTTTAAACTAACTCACTTAGCCCGTTGCGGATCCATTGTGATACCACGTAACAGTTTACCTGATCTTCTTCTTCTTCCTTGTTTGGCGCGATAACCATCTAAGCGATTTTGGGCCGAGTTTAACAAATCGCGCCAGTCGTTTCTTTCTCGTGCTAACCGACGCCAGTTGGACACACCAAGTGAAGCCAAGTTCTTCTCCACCTGAACTTTCGAAGCAGAGGAGGTCTTTCTCTTCGTCTGCTACCACCAGCTGGTACCGCATCGAATACTTTCACAGCCGGAGCGTTTCTATCCATTCGGACTGCATGTCGCAGCCAACGTAGCCGCTGAATCTTTATTCGCTGCGCTATGCTAGTATGTCGTCGTAATTCTCTTACAGTTCATTGTTCCATTGCCTGCGATACTCGTCGCCACTAACGTGCAAAGCTCCAAAAATCTGCCGCAGAATCTTTCTCTCAAACACTCCAAGTGACACCTCGGCGGATGTTGTCATCGTCCGCATGCTACTCCTCGCCAAACCATTTTGTTCTAAATGCTAGGCTGGCACTTTTATCTGAAAGGTCATCAGTAGAGTTCAAGAACGCTGAGCTAAAGTATCTAAACCTAGTGACAGACTCTTCCTCATTCTCATTATTGCAGCTTCTCCAATAGTCGAAATGAGGTACATTCAATCTTTGAGACCGTCGACCTATGAGACAGTGACCTGTGATCAAAGCAACTAAAACAAAGAGACGTTTTTCCTTGACCGCTAAGCGCCTTTGAGCGCCTGACGTCCCATGTTGGACAAATTCTTTTTGTGGCGTTACATGTCGCACGAGCAACCCATTTCGTGTTGGCTGAAGGGCCAATTCTGCTTATGCCACGCAGCTCGTAAGTTGAGAGGGGTATACCCCTACAATCTCCATACCCAGAGGGAGACGAGCGGTAGTGCCCTGTCTTGCTAATCTGTCTGCCTTACTATACCCTGTTATGCTGTTATGTCACTATGCTCTGGCACCCACATCAAATGAAGCGGAAATATTTCGTCAACTCGTTAAGAAATTTTTGCCGGCATTCGCGTGCAATGATGGCTATGGCCGCCTGGCTATCAGAGTAAATATAGATTTATAAAAAATTAAAGAAAAAAATGTACCATGAAAAATATTGCGAATATTGTGAAGGGATAAAGTGAGCCAGTTGCGTCAGCTCAAGGGTACACTTATCATCTCTTTTAGGAAAGTTCATACCTGGCGTTCGTTTTTCTTCCCTTTGCGGTCTCGGTTTTCTTGCTATGTGACAAAGTGTGAGTGTGCTTTGGTTCCATCTTTCATTAGCGCGCCTAAAAGTAAATGCCCTAAGTAGCAGTGTGGTGAAGTCTGTTCTGTTAAGCTATTCCCGCTCGAGATGGTCGCCAAGGCAGCACCAATTACTTTATAAAAACAAAAAAAAAATCAAAACAAAAATAAAAAAATATTTTATTGCAATTTTTCACCTTTGTCTCTGTCTCTTCTTTTTCCCGCAAACTTTTGGCAATTTTTTTACGTTTATTACCAAATGCGGACTCCTTGCGTAAATATTTGTTAATCTTCAACTTGACTTAACACAAATGCGAACCGACACTACCCGACGACTAATTGGCCGCACAATTTCATTTTATGACTGCGCTTAAATGCTCGCTAAACCTATATTTGATTTTCCGCTGCTAAATGGGTAAGGCGCTGAATTGCTGAATGACTGAATAAGCTTAATGAATGTCTATAACAAAGGGTATTCTATATCTCTATACAGATTAGTGACTTCTAATAATAAGATTTATGTTTTTATTGCGCCTAATGGCGGTTGCTGCGCTCCAACATTTCCATTTCCCCAATCCATTCGTTCGTTCGTTCATCAGTTTGGTTGGTTGGTTGGTTGATTTGTTTGTTTGTTTGTTTGTTGCTGGCAAATGAATCACGTGTGCTCAATTTTTATTACCTTCAAACAGCAATAAAAACGATAACAGCACGCAACTGCAACAACAATAACATACGAAAGGTAGTGACCAAGAACTAAATATTTATATGTATGTGTATGTGTGTTTGTATATGCGAGTGTATATACAGTGAAACCTCCACTCACCGTCAGTAAACTTTTGTGCGCTCAAGGGGATGGTAGCTTATTTTAGAACTTTTAATTTTTTTAAATAATTGAATATTATTTTTTATTTAAATAAAAAACATTATATTATATCATTCAAACAAAAATGTGTATGGTGGTACTTACTCTTACAACATGCCCGTGGAACTTTGCTTCCATTTGCTCACAATTGACAGTTACAGAAATGAATTAAGTGAGAGCGTACCAGTTTCGACTCAGCGAAGGGGAGTATACGATATGTAGAAAGAACGAAGGGGAATATAAAATAGGTAGAGCGACGAACGGCAGTGCTCTGTTACAGCAGGGGTATAAAAGGCGACGGTATATTTTTAAAGGCGGCGCAACAATATTGGCTTTGGCTTTCCAGCTTTTTTAACTATTCGAAAGCAGTAAAGTGATTGCTGCAAAATTGCTTTAAGTTTTAAACTGCATTCAAACCCGTTATGTTTGCGAAAATTTCATTAGATTCTTCGGTAATACTCTCAGAGCCAGTACTATGATCGTCAATAGTTTCCATGTTTTCATTAGTAACAAAATCCAACCCGGATTTAGATTTTCGGTCCATGTATGTCATAAATTCATAACAAATTGAATTAAGTTATAGTCCACAAGGATTTTTTATAACTCAAATAACGAAGCCAGCTTTGCTAGCGGACAGTCATCGTCGTGCTCGAACTCAGTTGGCACATCTCTTTTTGTCGAACCCTGCTTTTTGGAAACAGTTTTTATGGTTTATGTTTGAACCTTTGCCCAATATGTCCCCTAAGACATTTATAATTTGTTTAGTCAAGCCAGTCTCGAAGCTTACCAAGAAATGCTGAACGTAAAGGTTTCGATAATAAATTTTTAAATTTCGAAACACTCTATCTAAGGCTGGAAAACTGAACTCGTATTATGAGGTAGAAAAATTATTTCTATATTCTTTGAACGTAGTCCAGAAATAATAGTAGGAATTCAGTGCGCAAACCGAACTAAAGGTATGCATGGGAAAATATCGCACTTTATGCGGAGAGCTCCCTTCTTTCCATTTAGTATTTATGTAAGTAACTGCTCACTCAAATTTTTTATATTTTGTCCGCATATGAGGAGCTCGCGTTTGTTCAGTAGAGGTTTTTAATTGATTTGTTACGAAAAGAAATCTTAATGTTCCTTGATAAGAGATTCTCGTCCGCTCAATAGCGATTTTTGTGTCAAAAAATTGTGTATGAAAAAGAGAAAGAGAGTAATTTTTTTTCAAAATTTATACTTGAAACTCCCCCAACTCCTCTGCTCAATGGAGATGTCCGTCTAATAGAGGTGTCCGTTAGGAGAGGTTTCACTGTGCAACATAAATGTGTGCAACAAAGTCAAAGGCAACATCAACACAGTATATCCAATTCACAACCACTACCTTCCCCACGCATTTTCATTGACTAACATTCGTATTTACCTTTACGTGCAATATTTACATCTACATACCTATAAATTTATCTTTAACTAAGTACTGTATCAGTAGGGGTAATAAGGCACTAAAACTGCCCTGTAGGAACACACACTAACAGGTGGGCATTTCTCTTGTATGATACTTCAATGTAAATTCGAACTTAAAGTGATGTTGAAATATTAACGCTCAGCGGTTTAATGAATTCAAGCAATTAATTTTGTCGCACTAAAATGTTTGAGCTTCGTCACAGATGCTGCTAGATTACTGCCGCGTCATTGAGGAGGGTGTAGCCACGATTCAGGTAAAATGCTTATGACAGTTCCGCAGCGTAACATCCTTTAAGTATAACATTTCTTCTGATAATACTTTTTTACCAAACTAAACCGGGTACCAGACTATTGCGTTTAGACATGAAAATGTATGACCGACTCCTCGTTGAGGTGTCTCTGAGCAGAGCTAATATGGAGCTGTTTTTGATACCTGTGTGCTGCTCTTTGCCAAGTGAGCTATACGTCAACACATCGAACGCACATCACATGTAATGTTGCATGCTAATTTTTAGAAGCGTGGCATGAGGACGATTCTAGTCGATACTCTCGATCTTGGTGGAATACTTTACCAGGGAAATCACATGGAGCAGCTCTTTTTTTTAGAATGGGGTAATCACCTGAAAATAGCTCTCATCCGAGACTTCATTGGGCGTGAGTTTTACGTGGTAGGTCCCAAAACCAACGCACAGCCAGCTATCTGGGTTGCTTCGCCTTATCACATTAGCTCGCTCTCGCTTGGTGTGTCCCCCTGGTGCCGGTTAAACTCGCGTAAGCGGTTATCGAGCTCACGAGCCTTCTTTTGTGTCTAGAATGACATAAAAGTTCAACTACTGCTAATTTTGCTACGAAGTCCGTCTGGTGACTTAATTATGTTGCTCGTTTCACGCAAAACGACAGCTCCTTTTCGTTTCGCATTTGGTGGTTTGTGATTTTAAACAATGAAGGCTAAGTACACCTCTGTCCGGTATTTGAATGGATCGGCTTTAGGTTTTCAAAACAACCCAAATTTACATGCCGCTAAGGACTATCGACCTCCAACTGTTCTCAAAAGTGTATAGTTAATTGCATATTTATTTTTTTCTTTTATAATTATACATTTTTTACTACGCTCCAACAACACCAGTAAGTCCTTTGGCTTGTGAGGTTCTTTATATAAGTGAATATGTATTAGTGGTGTATTAGCTGCGATATCCCTCTCGGCTTGGCGCAAGAACGTCTGCTGTTGCTCGTTGGCTTACTCTGCTCATGCCAAGTGTTAGTTACTTTGCTGTAGCTGCAGTTGCTGCTGATTTCGCCGCCCTGTATTTATGTCGGTGTTGCTGCAGCTCCTGCTCTCCTCACGCTGGCAACTCTTTCACAAACGTGCCTTCGATCGCCTTTCATAACCACAGACGACGCATACATGCTTCCATGATTCCTGGTATTGTTTTAAACTTCAAAATTTTCACTCCTCAATTTTGTCTACTAATTTCAGACATTTATGTCTTTTTTTCTTGTCTTTAATTTTTGTTCACCAACACATCGTTGATTGCTTTCGGCATCTTTTGGTGTCTGCTGTATTTGTATGGGTGTGCATGCATTTTGTGTAATCTTTCATGCATACAAACAAACTTTTTCACATTTTTATTTGCCTTAGCTGTTTTCCCTGCGGGAGTAAGGTGTGAAATTTTACTGTGGCTTAACGAATGAAATAAATTTGTTAATTTAATATTTGGGTACCAAGAAAAGGTACGACGAAGTAAACTACCTTCCTTCCTTACACATTATATTTTTTGCGCTCACTTAGGCCATTTGGTTTGCTTTGGCTTGGCCGATTGTGCGCAACTAAGTATCTGTGTGTGTGTGTAGTGAGTTGTTGTTTGTGCGCAAGCGCACTCTCTGTTCTTTAATTTAATTCCGCTTGCACTCCACCATTGCCGCCGCCACCGCCGCCGTTTAGTTTAACAGAGCAGCAGCATTGGCCATATGAAAGATCGACGTTCGCCGACATTGCCATTGGCACTCTTGTCGGCACTAGTCTTCTTTGCGCTGTTGCTGCTGCTGCGTCTGCTATCTCCTCCTCCTCCACCTCCTCCCTATTTAAAACGTGCTGTAGATTGACTGACTAAGTAGGAGTCATTATTATAGTGGTTGTTGTGGCTGATTCATTTACCGCGTGCTGTTGTTGTTGCTATTATTATTACAGTTGTTGTTATTGTTGTTGTTGTCAATGAGGCTGGCAGGCAATCTGTTGGTTGTTCCTTTTGACCAGCCTGGGCCGTACCATCATCCTTGTTGTTGGTGGTTCGACTTATTGCCTTGCTTTAAGGCTGTTACCACACGCACAGCACTCTCCGCGGCCTTCGCGGCCCCATTACCCTTTTTAACTGGTTGTCTGATAGATTACCTTTTGTTGCTGCTGCTGCTGCTTTTTGCTCTTGTTGTTGTTGGTATTGTGGATGTGCTTGTTTAATTCTCCGCTTGTTTGGTTGTTTAGTTTAGTTCAAGCAGCCTGTCAGTAAGTGCTCTTGTGCATACATCCACATACACACACATACCCCTTACACTGGAATGTACTAATATGCACTTGGAGTAGTAGTGTATGGTTATTGTTGTTACTGCGCGCTGATTTATACGCGTTGCTCGCGTGTTGTTGGTTTTTCGCCTTTCATATGCATTTACCACTAACAAAACATGCTCGTTTGTAACTGAAATTCATAACTGCTCGTACGAGTACTTATGCGTGGCGAATGCGAATGCGCATCCTCAAGCAGCAATAACAACAATAAAAGAGCTACAAGAAAACAAGGCAAAAAATCAGCTTGAATAACGTGAGCTGAGCATCAGCACGGATCTCCTTAAAACAACAACACCTCAGCACCTTCTCTCGTGTCGAGTTGAGGGAATTCGCCAGCGGTTTATCGGTTAACTTCGCTTATAATTTACTGTTGCTTTTGTTGATCGCATTGTTTGCGCTTAATGTGCATTAGTGAGCGCGCGTATTGTTGTTGTACATCAGTGTTTCGTGCTTTTTAGTGACTGCTTTTCTTATGCATTTTTTCGTCATTGTTATTTATTCATTTTTTATTGCGGTTGCGCGTCAATTTTATTTCGCTACGCATGATTGCCAACATATTTGTTGTCTGCTTATTTTGATTCTCCATACGCTTTTTTGTCTACACATTTATGTATTTTACACATGCTTTACTCGCATGCTCTTGTTGGTTTTTTGGTTTGCAAATGATTTTTTTTTTCACCCATCAATTTCTTCAATATTTTATTTTTATTAACGCTTTACTCTTTATTGCTTTGTATCGAAAGGTTTTCTAATATATTTTGCTTTCTTTTTGCCGTACACCACTTAAGTGTTGTTAATTCATCGCCGCTGCTGCTGCTCCCCCGCGCTTTGCATTGTTTGGCAGTCAATTATACACACAAACATTCGCACTCTTTTGCTTTTGTTTCCTTTCATTTGGCTCGCCTCGCGTATTGAATTACATACGTAGGGATGCTCATACATACGTACATATACATACATATACGCCTCACTCAACGCTTCCATCGCGTACCCATCTTTGATTTCTTTTCGGTATCAATGTATTTAAAAACAAATTGAAATTGCATGATCTGATCGCTCGACAGCAGCTGCTTATTTGTTGTTGCATCTTTAATTCACGCTGAGCATCTAAAAATCAACCGCCCCACCCTATTCCCCGTCGTTGCGCGTATTTGTTGTTGCTGCTCCCTTGTTTGGTTGGTTACGTGTGTGTGTGTATGTGTGCGGCACGAATTCGCACAGTGTGGCGTCCACAGCAAATTACCGACTGTCGACATCGTCGTGTAATGAAGGTACTTAGCTGAAATTTGATTTGTAAGAAATTGGATTTTCGTTTTTTGTTGGTTTTTGTTGTGGGTTATTCTTAAAAGAAATGTTTAGAAATCATTTCTTTTGACTTTCTTTTGATAAATTGGCATAATTTGTTTTGCGCTGTAGGTTGTCTTGTAATGGGATTTCTATTCTTCTATTTCATGACCACGAGTTATACCCTTTCAGCTACATAACATCATTTGTTGCCGTTGACCAATTCACTTTTCTTCTTCATTTTCTATTTATAACATTGATTTCCACTTGTTCACATCGATTTGGCTCATCAATTTACAATAATGCTTTATTTGCTTTTGCTATTGAATGCTACTTCACAGCTATGCATTTTTAATGAATTTTACCCCTGAGAGGAGTGAGATTTGAAAGCTATGCCAACCAATCAGATACAGTTGAACGGTACTCACATTAGAGGGGAGGTAATGTGGGCTTTATGGGACTAGTTCGATAACTACCTCAGCGAAATTAATAATGACTCAAATGGTTTAAAAACTGTTCAACTGAAATATGTGGCCGAAACATATGTTGCGCGGAACAAATCTTTTTTTGACAATCTTTGAATGACAATTTTTAGGTTTGTTTACTTCTTTTCTCGGGACACGAGCTTTTTTGCCGTGCCATAAATAGTGGAACAAGGCTTCAGATTTTAAAATTTCGTTACGTAATCGCCGAATTTGTGAAATTTATGTACGTATTTTCAGTTAAACGCTAATTTTCATTTGTTTTGAGGCAATATTGGAGACTTTGATACTAATTCGTAGGTCATAAAATCAAAAATGCCACCCGGAATGTAACTTTCAGAATCTGAGGATGGAAGGAAAAAGTAAAGGAAATTGCAAAATTGCTGAAATATGTGCAACTGCTGTGGTAAAGATTGTTAAAAATCCCAAAGATTACTTAAAGCAAGGAAAACGTGACCGTCCTTCTACTGTTGATGAGCGAACAAAGCGGCGTGTTAAGCATTTAGCAGTTAATAAGTCGTTTAGTGCAGGTGACATTAAGTCCCAGTTGTCATTAGAGGTCTCTAAATGCAACTGAGTCAGCAAATTTTGAGTACCGACGATAACATCGAACTCGAAAAAAGCTGCATGAAACTAAGTTAAAGCCTAAGTAAAAGCAATTCGCTGACAAATATAAATTTTGGCCGGAAGAGTGGCTTAACGTCGTTTTTAGTGATGAAAAAACTTCAGCTTTGACGGGACAGACGGATAAATGAAGAATTGGAGGGAAACACGCCGCTAAAGGACAACTTGCTAGCTCGCAATTTTACGACGGCTCCCTCATGATTTGGGGAGCTTTTGGGCATCATGCGAAGTCACCTTTTATTCAAATCGCATGAGCTCTCAAATGTACCCAGCGCTTCTTGATAGTGTTTTAATCGAATTTAGGGAAAGCTTTTGGGGAGAAAATTGGATATTTCAGCAGCGTGTTCCAACTGACTCTTGGCTTCTACGAAGAAAACATTGAAAACATTGAATATATTTGGGGTCTACTATCTAGTAACGCTTACCAAAACGGGGGACAAATTAAACGGTTGATTGATTAAAAAAAGCGATTGTGGAAGAATGCGACAAAATTGAAGTTACGTATCTGCAAAAGCTCATTTCTTCAATGCTGTACGGCGGGGCAGCACCCATTATCAAATATTTTTTTTATTGTTTTTATCTACTTTACAATTATTTCGTATGGATTTATTGTTTGGTTATGTTTCACGTATGAAATATAAAATGAATTTTTATGGAATTATCATCAAAGCCTTGTCCTTTGGCTCCTTTTTAATGCACATATATTAGAATTACAAAAAAAAAACATAAAAAACGTATTTTGATTTCTTAAAAAAAACTGTTTCATTATTTATTTCATATTTTATAGCATTTTGTTCGTTATCTGACTTTGATTTTTTGTGGAGAAAATTTTTGTAACACAACTTGAACAAAATCTACCATAGAAAATAATGAAATTAAGGATGAGGTATTTCTCGAATATTAGAGATCGCTGCAACTAACCTTCTTATAGAGAACTGATAAGACGAATTTGTAGTTTTTTCATATTCTCTCATTCTTGTTCGCATTTTCACATTCACATTTCTCTCACTCAAGTGCACCAGTGTGACGTCACACCACGCTGATGGGTCTCAATATTCTTGGGCACTAATGAAGTGTAGCCGTTGGAAATGCATTTGGTTTTCGATGATGAAACCCCCACTGATGAAATATGTTGACTATGATGACTAGCTCTTGCCACAATATTTATATGGCTTTACTAGTTAAGATAAAAAATAAAATAATTAATCGGCGCCCACAGTTCTGTTAAGTGTTTGGACGAGCTCCTGCTCCTATTTGTGGCGTGCGTTTTAAAGTTGTTTCACAAATGAAGGGACCTATAGGCACCTCCGTTGGGCACCCGGGTCTGGCCAGACTGGCTTTTTCGACTTTGGTCATGACTTGAACATCCAGCTGGCTTCGTAAAACTTAATTTTCTATCTATTTATGAATATAACTTTTTAAAATGGATCGTGGAACAGCACGAAAATAGGCAAGAGGCCACGGAGTGTTAAAATTTCAACTGAACTTTTTCAAGTTCAATATGAAACCCATCTAGAAGTACCTCTGCACCACCGTGCATGGCCAATCAACATTGGCCAACAACTACATTCAACACATCATCACATCACATTCGCCTCATTGTCTCGTTTATATCAACATTTGTTCCATCTAACAACAGCTAACCACGCAGCCTGCCACAGCAAAATACAATACAAAGCCACAGTTACGCTTTGTTATTACTATAGCCCGCAAGTGCGGCGCAAAAAACACCTCATTTACCACCACACTTTAGCAAATATTACGTGCTCACAAGCAGCCGTAGCGCGTTTACAAGCCAAGAACCCGCTAGCTGTTGCGTCGAGGGTGCCATAGGTGCACAGGGAGCCACACAAACATCGCAATGCTCCGATGGGACACATCGATGGACTGGCTGTTTGGTTGGTTGGCCGGTTTTGGAAGCTGTGGTTGCAGATATTTAAAGGAATGTTGAGAAAAAATCTACTCATTTTTGTTTTTTGAAAGTGCAGAAAAACGCGTGAATCTGGCAATTTCTGCTGGCCGACGGGGGACGTAGAGGATGGTAGAGGAGCGGCGCGTAACAATTGTTTGCTTGGTGGGTACTTTAGACAGCTTTTCATATGTACTACTTTTGCGCTGCTGCCGCTTGCTGAACACAGAGTCATTATTTTTCTGCAGGAAGCGCGCGCAGCGGCGGGATGACGAACAGCACAGCCGCGGGCAGCCGAGCTGCGAGTGCGGTTAGCTGAAGTTGGGGCACTTAGCATGCTGCATTTTTATTTAGTGCTCATGATGAAGCTTATTTGCTGTGCTTGCTTGTGGCAGTCACTTTGTGTTTTTTTGTTATTCATCTTCTATGTGGCTGCTGCTGCTGTTGCTGCTGCTGCCCGTGGGCAATCGACTTTTTAGCCGCTTCTACAAACATATTTTGTTTTCATTAGCCCTCAAATTTGATTGCATGTTGGTTGTTCCCACCACAATACACACAATAATAAACGGCTGGATAACTGAATGGCTAAGCGAATGACTGACTGGCTGGCCGGCTGGCTGACGGAGCGATTGAGCGGCTGTACGACTTAAAGCTATTTGTTGCTTTGGCTAGATATCGAGCCAATTTGCCGTTTGCTGAACGCCGCTGGCCGTCGGCAAACACCATTCGTGCTGCAAATTCATTGAATGGCTGCAGCCGCCGCTGCTGCACCTGCGCGCCTTTGGCTGTCCGCCGTGTTCCGCGTGATTGTCGGCATGAAAGAAGAGTCAGCCAAGCAGCCAAGCAGCCAGGCAGCCAGTCAGTCAGTCCGTTCGCCAGTCAGTTAGCAGGTCAATCGCGCGGCTATATGCAGTATAACTTGACGGCCTCTTTATTGCTTGTAAAGTATTGCCGCTTAGTTTTGTAAAAGCTGAAGTTGTTATTGTTGTACGTGTTTGGTTTTTGTTGCTGCTGCTGCTGGCACTGCTGCTTCTCAGGCAATTAAAGTTGTTGAGCGTCTCATTGTAAACGACGAATATCAGCAACCGCACAACAACAACAGCGGCAACAATGAAAACGGATGGATGAACGCATTTATTTAGACTCTTAATACACTTGGACACACAGGCGACTAGTCGTACTTGTAGATTGTCCAAGAATTTAGGTTATGTCACAAGAGTGATGTATGTTTGCGCACACGGGCATGTGCATACACACATACATACATACATACATGCATAGATATGCGCATACGTGCATAGCGGCAAGGGGGTCCGATGACGACTTCGCATAGTTGGTTTTTTGCAGTGATTTTCGACGCTACATGCAATGCACCCATTTTCTCATGCTATCGCAGCCAAATCCGGTGCGCAATACGAGACTGCCCTATTGTTAGCCACTTGATGTTGCAAAAAAACCAAACACAACAAAAAAAAAACAAAAAACAATGAAAAAACTAACTAAAAAGGAGAAACGAATAAATCAGCTGCCTGCAATTATATTTATTTGCATTTCAAAAAGCAAATGCGAAAAAAAGGCATTGCAAATTTTTTCGCACTATTTGTTTGTGCTGCGCATTTGCCTGCCTGTCGTATATGTGTTTGTGTATGTGCGTGTTTGTTTGCAAGCTGTCAAATATTGACATTTCTGCGGATTTGCGATTTATTAAACTCCCGGCCACAGTCGACTAACTAACCAACCAACCAGCCAGCCAGCCAACTTTGGGAGCCAACGCTCTAGCTACCTTTCCGTCTAGTAATTTTATATTATTTCTGTTGAACTTCGCAATCAATACTTCAGCAAGTACACACTGCAATCCATGCCTCAATCAGTATGTGCACGCATGCTTTTTCCCCGCTCGTTTCTGCTTTTTCCCGTCATTTTTCCCCCTTTCTATATGCGATGGTTTCTTTCAGCTCTTTGTGTGCAGTATTCAGCGCTATTTGTGCCTGCCAGCCAACCAGCCAGCCAGCCTATTTCGCTTACCCGTCCACTTTCAATATCAGATTTCGCTTTCGCTGCATTTTTAGCACATTAAACTGTGAACGCTGTCGTCTCTAAATCGTCATGTCTGCTGCGAAATTCATATTATTATTATTTTATTGTATTTGCTTTTGCTCATTCCGTTTAATTTCTCGGAATTTCTTTACTTTCGGTAATAAATACACAAATTTCCATTGGACGCGCGTGCCCATTAATTCGCAGGAGCCACAAATGGTGGCAAGAGCGCTGGCGGTGGCGGTAGCTCACGCGTGTCACGGCACATGACACTCAAACTCCCCATATGAGGACGAGTACTCGTACCATTTTTTCATACCACATTTTACATACGCATACCTTCTCTTTCCCTATCGAAGTGCGCCAAAAAGACAGACGGACCACCCGTAGTAGCGGCCAGCTTCAGCTTGCAATCAAGCGGCCGCCACCATCAAAGCGCTAAGTAGTACAATGCCAAAGCCACCTTGGCTGCCGGCCGAAAACTTTTTGAAAATCGATATCCCATGGCATATTTTTATTGCTATAAAATTTGTATTTTTTATTTACTAGAGTAGTTTATTTTTTCGCCTAAAGGGTTGTTTGTTGGCTGGCCTCTTCGACGCTTACCCGCCCGTCCTCTGTTTTTGGTGTAATAGGATTTAGAGGTCAGGCGCGCAGTGGGCGTTAGTTGAAAATAAATGCGAAAATGGAACAAAAGCTTAGTTACAAGCAATCGAAGGTGTGGTTGGGTAGTTGATTTCGAAAATATGCACATATTAAAAATGTAATAAAGGGTGTAAAACGCTGTCGGTGACGTGAGAAAATTATTTGCTGTAATTGCAATTAATTTAGCAAACTAGGGTGCAACAATCTCCAAAATAAGAATAAAAAAACAAAACAAAAAAATGAATAAAAAGCAAAAAAAAAAAAATATTAAAAAGCAAAACAAAATCCAACAAAAAACTGCTCCAAGAAAAGAATAAAAAAATATATATATATATAAAAAAATAATAAAAAAAAAACAAAAAATATTAAAAAAAAAATAAGTAAAAAAATAAATATTAAAAAGCAAAGGAAAAATCGGTACTGCTGCAAGAAAAGAATAAAAAAAACCAACAAAAACAAAATACCAAAAAAACAAAAAACTATAATAATAAAAAAATATAAAACAAATAATCAAAAAAATATATATGTATATATATAAAAATAAAAAGTAAAAAAAAAATATTAGAAAGCAAAAGAATAATCGGCACTTCTCCAAAAAAGGAATAAAAAACAAAATACTAAACAACAAAAAAATATAATAATAAAAAAATATATAAAAAGCCAAAAAATATCGGTACTGCTTTCCTATCAGAATTATAAAATTTCTAAAAATTTAAGGCTCCCGCCCGAATATCTCCAAAAAATTGTAAAATTTACGTGAGTTGGTATTATTTTTATTGCATCGCTAAACTTTGCAAACATTTTTAAGCTTAAACTTTTCTGTCATCTGATTATTCGGGAAAAAAATTTTTGAAAACTAATTTTATTTACAAAAAATTCAAGTTTTTTTTATATATTTTTAAATCGATTGAACTCACGTAAATCTTAAAATTTGTTCGAAACAAATCTTAATTTTTCTCAATTTTGACGGAAGTCTTAAAATATTAGTTTGGGGAATAAGAAATCCATTATTTTCTCGGTAGATGGTTGTAGTGATCGATATCTCGTAAAGTAGCGATCAAACAATTTCAAGGTTATGCTCGTTGTCAAGGTGCCATTTCACACTAAAAAAATTATTTTGCTGTTTTTTGTTTGTTCATTCAGTTGTGAGTTACAGGGTGTTAACAATGTAAGTAAAAAAAGAGAAAATTCGGTACATTTTACAGTTTTTCTTTGGTAACGTTTTTTTTTCTTCTTTAATTTTTCTTGCGAAAATGCCGAAATTGTGAATGGTGTTTATGATGCCGATAATGTAACAGGTAATTGCAAGCAATTTTGGTTTCATCGATTTCGTACAGGCGTTTTTGATGTTAAAAAAATGTCAATAAAATCACAAAAATAGTCGAAGTTGGCCGGCATGATAGTAGTCGTAGCATCGCCCAGGAGCTAAAGATCGAGAAAATAAAAACAGTTTTAAACCATTCGCGCAAAAATTTCACGCAAAAATAATGGATTTCTTTTTCTCTAAACTTATGTAGTGAATTTTATAATTCCGCTGAAATAACCAATTTGTTTTTATTTTTGATGGATCACCCTAATGTACACTCTTGCATACTTGGAAAAAAACAATTTAAACTCAAGTGAACAACTTTAACGCCCGCCTATTGGGACTTAGCGTACGGTGTGCCCGTCAAAAGGTTTCGTGTGCAGTTTGTATTAAATTCCCAACTTGGTTTTACAGCATCTCTAAAAAAAGAAGCGATAAGGGAAGAACAGGGTTGTTGCGGAGCCGTGGGTCTTTTTGTTAATATGTATCAATGAAGAAAGAAGTTAGTCTTAAAAAAACTGCAGACAGGATATCCTTAATACCTTAAACTCACCTAAACTAACATTGAGCGATCGCGAAAATTATTGCAAAACTCTTTTGAACTCTCAGGGACTTTACACATTGCACTACAAGGTGCATTAGATAAGCACAAGCCGCTCAAAAAAGTAACACCCACTAAGTCTTTTTTACATATTTTTATTTTGTTTATTTTTTCGGCCCATTTATTGCGTTTTACTCGTACTCTTCGCTTTCTTGGAATTTCCATGTAATTTAACTCTCCGTTGGGCACCCAGGCCTGTCCAGACTGAATTTTTCTACTTGAATTTAACATATTTCTTCTATAGTCAACGACTCGAGCTTCCAGGTAGCTTCCCAAAATTTAATTTTCTATCGATTTGTGGATATAACCTTTTAAAAAGGATCCTTAGACAGGACGAAAAAAAGGCCGAATCCGGGTGCCCAACCGACGGTCTTGAAAAAGGTGTCCAACGGAGGGTTAAAGAGAGCAGTATAAGGTGGCGCAAAATTGATCACTCTATATGAACATTTATAATAATTTTTGTCAAATTTAATATACATATGATTATCTATTCGATAGTTGTGTACAAGACAGGGCGCATAAAGATTTCCATCACTCAAAATCATTTTGTTTTTTTATTAAACAAATTATTCAAAAACAAAATTGGGTGATTAATATTGCGATACCTGCTATTAGAAAGGTATCGGGTTGAAAATAATATGTGTACTGATGAGAAAGAAAAACCGAAAGGAGTTTCATGCGATAAGTCCAAAAAACAAATGTCGGACTGCCCATACGCCGAAAATGTTGAAAGAACGAAAAAATCCGAACATAGTTTTGAAGGCATCCGTGCGATAAGTCGCGAAATACATAAATGCATAAATCTAATATCATGAAATATTAAAACCGAGACCAATTTTTGAAGCGCATTTTGATAATTTTTTTTTTTATTATTTGTTTTTTTTTTAACTTTTTTAAATTTTTTTCGTCGTTTTTAGTCGTGCGATAAGTCGAAAAAAGTCAGACTTCTCCATAACGCCGAAACTATTAAAGGCCAAAAAGCTCGAAAAGTCATACTTTTGAAGGCATCCGTGTGATAAGCCGAATTAATACTAAAACGCATAAATCTGATATCATGAAATGTTAAAAGCGCATTCTGGAATTTTTTCCATTTGCTTTTTTTTGTTTTATTTTTTAATTTATAATTTCTTTTTGTCGTTTTTTTAAATTTGTTTTTAATTTTTTGTAATATTTTTTTAAATTTGTTTTAATTCTTTTGTTTTATTTTTTTTTTTAATATTTATTCCTTTAATGTTTTATTTATTTATTTTTAATATTTTTAAATATTTTTTTTTATTTGTTCCTTTTTTTTTTGTTTATTTGTTTCTTTTTTTTTGTTTATTTTATTTGTTTATTTATTTATTTCCTATTTTTATTTTGTTTCATTTATTTATTTTTTTAAAATTTTTTTTTTATTTTTTGTGTATTTAATATTTTTATTCTTTTAATGTTTTATTTATTTTTTTAAATATTTGTTTTGGTTTTTTTTATTTTTATTTCTTATTTGTTTATTTTATTTGTTTATTTATTTATTTCTTATTTTTATTTTTTTATTTATTTTATTTATTTATTTATTTTATTTATTTATTTATTTATTTTATTTATTTATTTATTTATTTTAATTAATTTTTTTTTTTTTAATTTATTTATTTACTTTTTTATTTTTATTTAATCATTTTCGTCGTGTTTGGTTTTTCGCACGATTCTCAATACTCAATGGAAATTTTGGACTTTTTGAGCCAGACTTAAACTACAATATTTCACGAAGCCGCCGTCTTTTCTCATTCACGTTAAAAAAGTAGGTTTAGAATGAGGATTAGTTACGCCCACTGACTAGTTTCAAAAAAAGCGCACTAAGTTGTAGAGCCGCATTTAGCATAAATGCGCCCCTATTTTTAATTAATTTTATCTCTCCAACTTCAGAGCGCTGCTACAACCTGCTTTGCTGCACAGAATTCAGTTTCTATAACGACTCAGTGCCGGATGAGAGCCTTATAGAGAGTGTGAGCTTTGTTCGTTGAGAGAGAACTTTACTGCTCAGTTCCATACTTAGTCCAAAGTAGTACTTGTTGGCAAGAGAATTAAGAAGTTTTTATGTTTGCACGTACTTTTCAAACGACGTTTGTGCTTAGCATAGCTTTGAATAGCAATTAGGTGAGCGTGAAGTTCAGATTTTAATCAAGTTGCACTTTTTCCATGTTTTGACAATGGGCTGATCATCTGAACCGCTCAATTTCTGGAAGTGGCAGGTATTTGATGAGTTAAGCTTTTCATCCAGTTTGTTAGCCAAAGAAATTGCTATTTGTGGGCTCTTCAGCCAGTTTGTTAGCTAAAAAAGTTGTAATATGTGGCAAGTTTTCTTTGACAAATTTTCTTCCCCGCCTATACAGCCAACTATTTGCTTTCATTTTCTTCATTATTGTTATTATTGTTCTTTCATACAGATTATATGCCTTTGTTTTAGCTGATAGCCACGTTGTCATAATATATTATTTACTGACATAAAAGTGAGTGCCCTAACACTAAGTAACCTTAATTTGCAATTACACTGTTTAACAGCAAGTAAACCTAAGTATTAACAAGCATATCAAAAGTTTCTGAAGTCCAATACAACTTATCGCCTCGGAGAAAGTGAAAGTGCAATCAAAACAACCAACTTTGACAGGGGCCAGGACACTCATACATATGCCGTTTCCATTTGCTAACTGCCATTGAGACCAAAAACAAACAGTTGTAACCATAATGAGCAAATAAAAACTAACCTAACCATAACTCCAACCTTCTACCAGCTACCAGCTACCTACATCCCCATCCGCTGCCGCACTTTGAACTTCGCCAAAAGCAATCGCTCCCCGGTGTCAGATTGCTATCGTTACAAAAGCAATTTTGACACAATTTCCTAACTACTGCACTGGGAATAGGAAAATGATACCTGCGGCTTAAGTACGCCACGAACAGCCAAGCCAAGCCAATGGCAAAAGTGGCTAAAGTGCACGGAAGAGTGAGAATCAAAAAGCAAAACCAAAATCAACAAACTCCAAAGATAACACAAACATTTACAACACTACTGCGCTGCCGACGACAAATGCAACTTTAAACGCTTTAAATAAGAATGCCACTCGATGGCAAAACGCTGAGATGCCATAAAATCACAATACACTTATGCTCTAATAGATATGGAGGCCAATAAAATGCGTCGAAGCGGGTGAGCGCTCAATTGGTCGTAAAGGAAATCAATCAGGATAATATTATAATAAACCAAACAAACAAAAAAAAACAACCAAAAGCCAGAAAACCAGAAAACCGAAAAACAGTAGCAGCAACAGCAGCAATAAAGAACAGTAAAAAAAACACGACCAAAAAAGTAAAACAACAACAACATGCAATGCGGCGGTTTCTTTAGTTTGCACATTTTATTGGTGCCATTGTAGCGCCACAAATGAGGATTGTAAAAAGATTAGCTGGGAAAAACAATTTTGTTTGCTTGGCTTGCGTAGCGTCAATTGATTTATGATCTTCTGGTTGCGGTCGTGTGGCTTGTCTGAGGAAGTATATGCCACTACATACATGAGGAAGTAGACAGACTACATACTTCAGTGCTTGGTTCCGTGGCGGAAGCACAAGTGATGCAATGTGGAAGATTTATAACAAGCACGGAACAGAATGGAACAAGTGAAAGAGCGCGGGTGGGCGGCAAGCGATGTTGAGCTACGGTTTCCGGTGCCACAATGTCTGGCAGAAAGAAGAAGGGAAAAGGGAAAAATGAAAAAAAAAAAAACAGAAAAAACAAAACTGAAACAGAAAACTGCAATTCATCGGCCGCCCAGCGCGCTAACATAATTGGTAAAACAAATCGTTTGCAGTGATTCTACGGAGCAGCAAGCAGTTGACTGACTCGAAGGCGCAGTAGCAACGAGTGTAGTAGTGCTAGACTTGTAAGGGCTTTTTGGTGAAGTGCGCAAAAATTTGAGAAGCGCCAAACGAACTAGAAACGAAAATTGTGTGCGAATTGTAAGCAAAAACGTAAGAAATATGCGACGAAATGTAGAGATATTCTTAGTTTTAGAAAGCTTGAAATTCGAAAGCGAAATATGCTCAGCTTCATGCTAATTACAGCGCGTGGTGAGCCAGTGCTTCCCTCACAATTGCGCTCCATACGACTCGGTTCTTTGCCTCGCTTCGCCTAGCATTTATAGAGCGTAAATCTGCATCAACATCAAATGCCTAACATATCTTCTTGGCAGTCTGATATGCTTTTTACTGCCCATAATAAAGGATTTGAAGGCCTTTTTGATAATCCTGATGTCATCCATTCTCAGTAGGTGTCCGAACCATGTCAGCCGCTGAGCTTTAGAGCGAAACGCACAATGTTTTGAGCTGATATCAGCTGCTCGATCTCTTCATTGCATCTTATTCTATAAGATCTAACAGCTTTGCGTTGATGGCACAAAATATAGCGGTGATAAAACCCTGTTCTAGACAGTACTATTCCAACGTTTCTTAAAAAAATGTTTGATTTACGTTGTAACCATAATTTGGGAATGCAATTTTCAAGGCTAGTTTCGCTTTGTGGAAGCCAGGAACCATGATTTTTCAAGTTATCGACTTTGCTACATACAGTGGCGAGTATAACTGAGTGCATGAGTTTAAAATGAGTTTTTGAGTTAACATGTTTTTTGTTATTTTTTTTTACCATTTTTTAACCATATAAATCAAACTTTCAAATCGTACATATAGGTAAATTAGAAAAAATCAAAAAATGTCATCTAAATTTTGAACTTCCTTAGGAATCCTTAGGAAATTTGTGGGTTCGCACTGATATGGTGAAAGTTTAGTAAAATTTGATGAAAATGTTTTAAATGTTTCCAATTTTTGTATATAGTTTTGAGTTTGATTTATATGGTTTAAAAGTTTTTTTTGTTGTTATTTTTTAACTATATAAATTAAGCTTTCAAACTTATGTAATACAAAAATTCAACAAATTGTCATCAAAATTATGAACTTTTTAATGGAAATTTGCAATTACGTACTGATATGACACTTTATATCATAAAAATGAATTTATCAAAAAAATACGTAAGATCGTTTCCACAAAAAACAAAAAATATAAATATATAAAAAAAATAAAAAAAGGAAAAAAAGTAAAAAAAAAAAAAATAAAAACGTGTAAAAAATAAAAAATATTAAAAATAAATAATTAAAAAGAATCTGCCCACTTTTTACGAATTGTAGTTCTTATATGAAAAAACTGTCAGAGACGCCAAAACAAAAAAAAAATAAACTCAACGCGATTCTTTAGCCGCATAAAACTTGCACTTTATTATTAAATGGACTATGATTTAAAACCTTAAAATTTAGATGGGAATTTGTTGAACATTTCTAAAATTTGTATAAAGCTTGAAAGTTTGATTTGGCCTAGAAAACTGAAATTCACTAAACTGACGGGAAAACCTCGAATACTTTATTTCGAGCCCATGCTTATTCTTACTTACTTTTGTAGCTGCTTTGCGGCTCATATCAGTCGAAGAGTACGAGTACTTGCTCCGGTCAC
This sequence comes from Anastrepha fraterculus, assembly GCA_037575425.1. NCBI lineage: Eukaryota > Metazoa > Arthropoda > Insecta > Diptera > Tephritidae > Anastrepha > Anastrepha fraterculus. The sequence goes on along the minus strand of JAYXIM010013360.1, from coordinate 10,519 downwards.
TAATAACAAATATATTTTCGGGTTAGGTGAGTATCGGGGGTACAGATTTTGTCCTGGATATGAACACCAAGTAACCAAATTTTATTGAGGTTGTTTCCCGAGGATCGGGATCGAAATCACGTACTTTATTTACCACCTTTTTCGTTATTTTACCTATTACTTAGTCTTTTAAAATAATTTAATTTAATACCGATAATATCAATTTATTTACTTAATTTAATTTTTCTAACATTTCGTTCAAGCTTCTTTTGTTTTCTTTTCTCGCAGTAAATTTTTATGCAAGTCTGAGCAGAATTTGATTACAAATAATAATAACTCTTTATTAGGCTAGGTTATTGTTTAAATTTTACTGAGTTTGGCGGGATAGGCTATTTCTCAAATGTGTTCGAGATTACCGAGATCGGGTTCATAGTCGGGATCGGGATCAAAATAATGCACTTTATTCAGGAGTTTTCTTTGTTCTTGTTATTTCGTAATTTTTGAATTAAATTAAATTAAAAATTTCCCGTATCAGAAAAGCCGTGCTATAGACTGGTATACCGAAACCCCGGGCATGAAACACCAAATGATAGTAAAAGTTTTTTCTAAAAGCGCTCGCCCTCGGCTGGCCATTGCCGGGAGTATTTCTGCGATGAAAAAGCTCCTCATAAAAGTCATCTGCTGTTCGGGGGTGGTTTAAAACTGCAGGTTTTTCGAGACGCACACCGCACACCGTACTTAGAAAGCAGAGCTTAGCCAAACGTCCGAAAAAGGCTGTGAGCGCCAATTATGTGTATATACATAGTATATACACTTGTCTACCAGTGAAAGCGGAAATCCACCCTCTTTTACTTCATTTCATATTTATAGCGTTGCGTTCTAGTGTGATTATCGCATAATTTTTTATTCGCATGTAGATTGGAAGCGTTCATAAATAAAAAACTCTGTAATAATAGTATTATCGGACATCGAAATCAGTTATTTGATTACACGCTGCGCTTGTCTAATTATTAAATCTATAATTTAATTTTATTTATACAAGGGTTGCTATTTATATTTCTGACCTAAAATTGGAAAAATGCACAGTGGTGGTTGAAAACGGTTTTATTGCTTTTCAAAATATACTCAATGATGATCAGCGCACTTTTGCATTCGTTTGAACCGATTTTCCTAGCTATTTGCCAAGTTGCGTTTGCAGTGCGTTTTTAAATTGTGTGCCCAAGGATGCCTCAATCTCACTGTATGTGACAAGACGTTCCTGCTCAATTTTTTTGTGCGCAGTATCGTTAAGGGGACAGATACCTGTAAACGGCCATATTTTCTCTGATTTTCATTAAAATTATTTAAAATGAAGAAGTCAATATATTTTTTTCAAAATTGGCATACAGTTTATTTATACATTAAAAATAATATAAATTTTTTATTTTCATCATTTAAAATGGCGGAAGGTCACAGCGGGGCTTCTCAATCGGTGGGCATTGTAGCATCGGCGTCAGTGACCTGAATACAAAAAACCAAACATTTTTTTTGTTTATTTTATTTTGTTTATTAATGTCATAATTTCTATATGAATTAAAGAAAAATGAAAAAACAATTCGCGGAATAAAATGCTTAAAAAAATGAATTTTGGGGCGAATTTTCCTACTATTTTTGCTCCGAAAAAATTATTTTTTCGAAAAATTTTCGAAAACTTATAAATTCACATAGAAAGTAATAACAAAAAGTAAAGATGTGTGCAAAATTTCAAAATATAGTTCGAAAAATATAGTTTTTGCGAAAAACGGGTCTAAAGTTTGAATACAATGTAATTATACCTCTCCCAGTGCTCGAACGCAAAGAATAGAATCGTCACGGTTGACGATCTATAATATAAGACATATTCTTTTGATATATCCTTAAAGGATTATATAAACATTTTATGAAAAAAATTTTTTTTTTCGAAATTTTACAGATATCTGTCCTCTTAATTTCCACTAAAAGTATTCATTTTGGTCGTCCTTGCCGGAATTCGTCGGATGCATCAACATCATCATAGCTCCAAAGTCGCCTTCAATTTCATTTCTCCATCGTTTTCTTGGCCGGCCTCTTCTTCTGTCGCCTAGTGAATTTATTTCGAAGATTTTTTATAGCTCTATATTTCCTCAAAACCATTTAACTGATCGGTTTCATTGGATTTCAGCACGCAGATGTCGCACAGTCTTATGACACTTTTGTATATTCGTAGTTTCTGGTTTCTAGAAAGTAATCTCGTCTTCATCAGTTTTGTATGCGCGAAGGAAGATTTATTTGCAGCTTGCATCCTGTCTTGCATGGCCATAGATGCATCTTTCTGTGCGCTCAGCACAACTCCAAGATACCTAAATTCATTGACTATTTCAAAGCTGTAGCCGCCGATTTGTAAGTTATGTATTGACGTTGATTTATAAAAAGAGGCAACCCTCGTTCAATCTCAGCTTCGTTAGTTACGCTAACCACGATTTTTGTGTTTCTCTTTAATTCCCATATCGATGTGCAATTTTGTGCAACATTCATTAACGCTCTGCGTAACACTCTTTGTTTGGTTTAGTTTTCCTTATTTATTTAATTTTACGCTACTTTATTTCACTTAGTAATCCATCTACGAAATTGTGAAACCTACACATCTTCCCCTTACACTACCCAGTTCACCCGTGCGTTCAGCTTCAGCGCTGAAAACAAAGTCCTTAATAACATTTACAAACTTTTGCCGCCCCATTCGCTTTTAATTTAAATTGCCTATTGTTCAACTTCTGGCCGTCATTGAGGCTTACGCTCATTAGTATGCTGCCCCATACCACTACTTTTCACTCTTTCCAATTACTTTAGCGCTAACTACCTTTGTAAACCGAAAGCCAACGGATTTGTATGGGCATGGAAGCGCTTGTTGGGTCATACCAACTTTGCTTGCCTTGTGTCTGTTGCTTTGGCGCGCTTTCTTCCTGCCACGTCCAAAGAAACCTAAACATAAGCTTTTGTTGGCACAAACGCTGACTGCCATTTTCTTTAGACAATTCCTATTCCTAACTAAATTTCGCATTTCTATTCTATTCAAACATATGATTCCCTTTGGACACATTTGGTATTGTCAATCTTCCCCAGTCCAAGCGCAAATATTTTATTGTGCGAAAGCATCAGCAAAAAAGTCGAAACTTTTTCAAATGCGTGATGTATTTAATAGGAAAACAGCTATCAACCTATGAATGTATGTATATATATGTGTGTGTATGTGTAGTGGACTTATCAAACCCCCCGTGCGCTGATTGTTATGCTTTCATTGCCTTGGCTGAATAATTGTACTCGGGAGAACTGCATAAAACGCCTGTAAAGCTTGGCGTGAATTGGTAAAAATGCCAGTTTCCATTACTCGTCGGTTTGCTGGTGACATTTGTTTTTCATTGTTTGCTTGAATCTGTTCACTATTCACAATTTGTGTGTGTTTTTTTTTATTTAGATTCTTTTTGTTGCCCCTGCGGCGGCTGTGGCTATCTTGTGAACGCGTGGTTTTTGCGGTCATATGCACACAGTTCGCTTGCTTCGCTCCGCAATCTGCCATTTTCCGCTCTACGTACTTTGTCGTGTTTGCCACCACTGTTTGTCCATTCAGTTTTTGCTTCGGGTTGACACGTATGTAATTGCATTGCCGCCTCATTCCCACAACACACACACACACGCAGACCGCAAGCAAGCATATTTTAAATTCTCAACGACATTCCTCGCATCAATACTACCACCACCACCATCATCGCCATCACCAGCACCGCAAGCATCGTGTCACTGCGAGCGTTGAGCGCCAAAGTATTTCCTCGCTTCTACGCTTCAAACGGCTTACACCTTTGCGTCGCACGCAACAGATTTGCCGCTTTGCCAGGCAATTTTCTGCATGCTTTCTGTACTTGACAACCGCGTTAATGCGTCTGCCTCACAATACTGCCATTTGCCCGGAAGATTTGTCAAATTCTATTGTACGAACCATTGTCGCCCAACTCAGCCCAACCGGAAGGTGACAGCCAGGCGTTTCCATTCGTACATTCCTCATGCCTGGCCAATGTCATTCTACATGGCTCATTATTGACTTATTGTTATGCTTCTAGCCAGTATGCGAGTGTGCTTTTGTTTGGTGTTTTTACTTTTATTTTGCGAAATGCGTATCCATGCACTGCGTATTCCCTGTATACTCAGCCGCTGACATGTTTAATTCGCTTGCCGAAGATTCAGCGCAGATAACTCGCGCCCACACACACGCGTGCACCACACAGCAGATCTCCCGAACTCCGCCAACCAACTAGTCAATCTGCTGACACATAAGCGCACATATTGCTGCTCAATCAGTTGGCCAATAAATTGACTAACCAACTGACCAGCGGACAGACGCGCGTAATCGCAGAAACGTGTGACTATTCATGTGACCGGATTGCTTACAATGTACGTACACATGTATGTATGTATGTACCAACAACGCAACAGTTCACTTTGCTGACCACCCTGTCGCGTGGTCACTCATTGCATGCCAACAACCCACTAACCTTTGTTCGTAGGGCGACCAGACGGCTTTCTTGGCTGGCAGATGACCAACTACAAATGTACTTACCTTTGCAATCTCTTGCCGCATTGGCCGGCCCAACTACCCCTGGCTACCGTCCAGCCAGTAGTCCAGCCGTTTTCTTAGCCTTTACTTGACAAGTTGTTAATGCACTTTCTGCGCGTCCTTCAATGCCAACTCAACTCGTCACCACTCAGTAGTCAGCGACCCAATTTTCGCTACGCTGCTCTGCAGTACGAGTTTGCTTGTGCGTTAGCGCCTGCCCAGCGGCAGCTGTTCGTCGTGGCACTTATACGCCGTCATCGACTGTTCATCATATGTTTATGTTTGATCATCGTTTGTCAATGTGGCGTCGTCGTTCGATGTCTTCCTCCTTCTTCACATCCACTTTTACTACAAATCTGTCTGTCACTCGGCCGGTATTTACAAAGCGATTTTTCATTGCATGGTTGATTTCAATATGTGGCTTGATTTAATAGGTACCCAAGGTGGGTAGCGCTCTGTTGTTGACATATTATCGCACACAACGTGCCACATTCTGTACGTCTGTCCACCTTTTTTCCACACCATCAATGCTTTCAAAATCGCAGTCATCCTCAACCATCGCCACCATCGTCATCATTAGCGGAACACCAACGTCATTGTCATCAGCAACGCGACTCACTGTGCATACATGTGTGTGTATGTGTGTATGTACATGTGTACGTAGAGTGAGTAAAGTACATAGAGTTACGGCTTTCCTCCTAGTCATTATTGATGGCTAATACCTATTTAGCGCATACTCTGCGACGCCTACTCATCGCACACGCAGAAATGCTCACAAAGGGCCAGTTGGAAATTGTGGACATAATTTGATTATATTTTATCGGCCCGTCTTGCACTACAGTTACTGCATAAGTAATTCCCCTCGATAGCTGTTCTGTCAATTTGCTAGAGCTAGTCAATCTGCCCTCGGCAGTGGTGTCAGTTTTCGCTTGCTACTAATATATTTTATTATCTCAGCAATTTACCAATTTAGAATGAAATAGGCCACTGCCTCACTGCCTGCAGTGCATTGTGTTCGCCAGTGTGAGACAATGGCAGGTAATCCAATCCACTATTAATGTTTTTATTGCGAAATGTTACGTGCGTTGATATGCCATTGCTACTCCTAATGTCATTTACTAGCCCGTCAATTAGTAATCTATGAGCTGAATAAATATTTCCATCGCCCTTTGCAAGGCATTCTATTGTGGGGGAAGCAAAGGAAAGTTTTCGTATTACTGCAAGGGATTATACGAGTTCCAAGTGCAGTTACAGAATTCGAGTCGGAAGTTTTTGGAATATGCTTTGCGATCTTAACTCACTGGTAACTACTACAATTTGCGAGCGCGTTAATTGCGATTTGGTTCATTGCGCAAATTCTTATCAGTGACTTAATTTAAGTTCGTTCCATCTGTGCAGGCGCATGCAGTTTATTTGATGCGCACGAATAATGGCAATACTGGAACGGATTATGAAATTAGTTTTATATTGCACTCAAAGTCAAGTCCATGCTCATAAGTGTTGAGTGCCGGGGTAAACTTTAGAAGTACGGCCATTTCGAGCGACTCTGATCCGCAAAGCTCAACTAATAATAACTAGTTTCCAAATCCTGCTTTCATGTCAAATGCACGCAAGCATTATCAACAATCCGAGAAACACAATGAAAGTTTTTGTTTTGTTTTTGTCAATTCTGTAATTACAAGGAAACAACTTTCCACATAACTTGCCACTCAATTAATTCGGAAACTGGTGCACCAATCGTAGATTAGGCAAATGAACTCATCAAACACTAGCATTTTGGTGTTTTTGTTTTTGACATTGTGGGCGTGTAGCTATTTTGTATTAATTCATATTAAGCGTCTCGAAATAAAATATGTACAGTGTGACAAAAAAGTTTTGGCATGTTTTCCATGCCGAGCTCCTCCTCACATTTGTGGTGTGTGTCTTGATGTTGTTCTACAAATGGCGGGACCTACAGTTTTAAGCCGACTCCGAACGGAGCTTTTACATGACAACTACAACAAAAGAAACATAGTTTATAGTTTACAAATTTATACAACAATTTGGCGCACTGGTTGTTTTACAATATTCAGAGTTTTTAAGGTAAATTTTGTTAAAAACTATTTTTTTTGGTTTATTAAAAATCGTATAAATTAAAACTTCAAATTTTGTTCAAAAATCCAAAAAGAATTATAAATTTTCAACAAAAATGTCGAAATGTTTACTAATTTAAATAAAGTCACAATTTTTTTAGTAATATCGTATGCGGAAAAATTATTAATAGTTTTTAATAATTTTTTTTATTTTTTTGTTAAATCAAAAAAGTTGTTAAAAGTCAAAAGAATTTTAAAAATCAGAAAAAAACTATTTAAAGGCAAAAAGTTATTAAAAAACAAACAAAAATTAAAAGTCAAAACAATTATTAAAAACCAGAAGGAAAATTAAAAAGAAATATTAAATTTGAAAAATTATTGAAAATGATTAAAAATAAAAAAATTAAAAATAAAAAAATTATAAATCAGAAAAATTATTAAAAATCAAAAAAATATTAGATGTCGAAAATATTGTTAAAAAGTATTAAAAATCAAAAAAAAAAATATTAAGAAGAAGAAGAAATATTAAGAAAGAAAAATATTAAAAATAATAAAATTATTAAAAACTATCAAAAACCAAAATAAATTATTAAAAATCAGAAAGTTATTAAAAATCAAAAAATAAAAAAATATTACAACTCAAAAAAATACTAAAAATCAAAAAAGGTATTAAAAATAAAGAAAATAGTAAAAACAGACAAATATAAAAAAAAATTTAAAATAAAAAACAACAATCTATGAAAAAAATACTAAAAAAATATTAAAAAAGAAATTTAAAAAAATGTATTAATAAATCAAAAAAAAATTACTGAAAACTATTGAAAACAAAAAAAATATTAAAAATCAAAAAAAAAATATTAAAAATCAAAAAAGTATTAAAAATCTAAAAGAAAAACAAAATACTATATTAAAACACAAAAACATTATTAATAACTATTAAAACTCCAGAAAATTATTAAAAATAAAAAAATATATTAAAAATCAGGAATTTATGGGTTTTCTTGCTTACCAGAAATGTTTTTAGAAAATATGAGAAATGTTCGAAACTCTGCTGCAATTTAATGTATTTCCTTTTAGTTTTGTGCAAAGTTTGAAACTTCGATTAAAACATGGTGGCGAAAGATTAAAGAAATTAATTTTGGTTTTGAGTAACTTTTTTTACTAAATTAAAAAAAATTATGTTGAGTGATGAAACTCTTTATTTTGACCCTTTGTATACTGCAGATGTGTCAATTATGACACGAAACGGCAAATGACGTACGACGCCATTTGCAAAAATTGTAAATTTTGCAATGCGGTGATTAATTTTGCGCCACCTTGTGATTTGACACTCTATGCTCGAAATAGGAGTTGAAGGAATCGATTATACTAAAAACTATATTTTCATACAAAATTAACGAAAAAATTTTGAATAAAAAACATTGAATACTGTAAAAAATCACTGTGCCGAAATTTCTTGACTGACTGTAAGTAGATATATGTATAAAATATAGTGTATATAATTAGTTGTTGGTGCATACAGTTTTGAACGGCGTTGATGCCGTATTTCTACTTCAAATTTGGTGTAAGCATTGAGGTTGCCTTAGAAGTGGGGCTGATAGATTACCAGGTTTAGCTATCCGTTATAGTGAAAAACAAAATTGTGGGAGTAACTTCGAATTATAAGGAAGGAAATTCTCATTATCGTACGCAAAAAAAATTGCAAAAAATGCACGCGATTTTTGCCAATTTTTCTTAACTGAAACTTTCTTAGAAAAATAAACTAAATTTCAATTCGATTAAAGCAGCTGAGATTCACAAGTGGAAACTAAAAGCCCCCACCATGACTACCCCAAATCAAAATAAAAGTATTTTTCATTATCTTGATTTTTTTCCACATTTGATTCGCTTAGTAAAGAGCTTTATAAATTAGAAGACATTTTATAGTGCTATATTTATTCACTTTACCATAGCTACGGAATTGCTCTTCTCTTAAAGTACTTGCGGTACTTATAATAAATTTGACTCATTTCTCCTTTCTCTGACTCATTTTTTTAAATTGTTTAAGAAAGATAGCAGTTCGATTGCTTATCGTTAATTATTAGTCTAGCCATAATGAAGTAATAAAAAATAATAATCGCCAGAATATTCAATCCACTTGTCACTAGCATGAAAGTAATCTAACTGGGGCCTATCAGAAAAATGAGCTTGATAAAGTAATTCGCGTATATTTGTGCATATCTGTGAGCTTTAGAGAGTTTAAAGCGATTTAGCATTTTTTATCTGCCAAACTACGAGGAGCTTGATGCTATTTCACCGAGTTATGCTACTTATTTGTTTAGTATTTAATTCGATTAGTATGTATACTCGTACACAACAGTAGCTCTCAATCAGCTTATGAAGTAAGTGGAAACGTTCACTGCAAAACAGCCCAAGGCATCTAAAGCATAGTCTTGCCTCTAAGAGCATTAATGGATTTGAACGCATTCAAAAGAATTTTTTTTGTTCTGCTCTGAAGCTGTTAAATTTAGCAGATCCGATTGCTTTGTATGAATCTAGGCGTGCATTAATAAATTTAAAACCTTTACTAAGTGGAAGTGTGGTCATACTCTCACTCTGCTTTGTTTTTGATATTATAGCGGGGGTAATGGACTCTCCACTTCTCCTCAAAAATGTGCGGAGCAATAATCTGTTCTTCGTACAGGGAAATAGAACTGTGGATGCCATCATATGAAGAGAATGTGAGACAGAGAGAGAATTCCATGGCTTTGGGTTATTTAAATAAATATTAATTATGTGAAAACTATAAAGTTGCCTGTTTTTTTGAAGTCTGTAAGAAACTATGTATTTCCAGATGTACTTAATAAATAAATAATTAAGTAAATGCTGGAGTCTTCGATACATAAACCACAAGGCTCATATCTCATTTAATTCACTGGTAGTTAGCCGCACCATGTGTTGTTGTTTTTTTAAATTGCTCTAAAGAATGGTAATCGGTCGTTTTTTTGCACGAAAACTCTTTGATGCAAAGAAAGCCAACTTATTTTACAACGAACGAAGTAATTTTTCTGTACTGAGGCCATCCAATTGAATTCCTACCGCAGTTCAGCCAGTAAATTATTGTGGGGGAAATAATAATATGGGAAAGGTTGGTAACCAGTATAATAATGCCTTTAGGGTACTACAACGACATCTAATATTTATAAAAATATTTCAAGTGACCCCACTTTGTCTTTCGCTGAATAAAATTTGTTACTTCGATGGGTGTTTCAATAAGCTAACCAACCATCAGATGCATATTAAAGCTGACAAAATAATGGTTTGCAAGAAAAAATTGCGTGATTTGAAGCAGGCCTGCATGGTAGGCTTAATTGAGTTCTTTCGAAAACTTGTGGCGCAAAGTCAGGGTAACTCTAAGACCGTGAATACGAGTTTTAGCAATATTCCTATTCCAGCGCCACCTGGCAGATCCAAATGAACGTGTACTTACTCGAAATAGTTCACAAAAATAGCATGAAAATCCGATGAGCGAATTTGTAGTCTATATGGCACATGTACAAGATGGCGCAAAATTAATCACCCTACCGAAAGACTTTTAATTTTGGCAAATGGCATCGCACGCCAATCATATTTGACACTTGTGAACTAAACAGTTGCAGTATATAAAAAGACAAGCAATAGAGCGTGCAAAGGTCTTAATAAAGATTTCCATCATTCCAATATATTGTTTTTTATGAAAAAATAATAATTTTTAGTAAAAAAATAAAAACAACTATTTTTTGTTTAAATACTTTATTTTATTTATTTTTTAAATATATTTTTTTTTAATATCTATTTTTTAATTAATATAATTTTTTTACCAAAACAATTTTTTTTTTGAATTATT
>JAYXIM010013358.1:0-11506 GCA_037575425.1 Anastrepha fraterculus | reverse complement strand
TGTAATATACGCGTTACGAAGCTCATAATAACAACCGCGTGTGCTGTATTGCGTCCGTATTTTTATATTCGTAAATATTTTCATTTTTAAATATTTACCGCAATTGCATGCGGTGTTGCAATATACCACAATCAAAATGACGGAGCTCGTGTTGTAACTCCACAGATAGATCTGAATGCACAGCAACTAGAATCACTGTCTGTTCAGCTCTCTAAAGTGGGAGAAATATGTGCATGCGAAACCAGATTGAGCAATGGAAAAACAATTTTAATTGTGGCAATTTATATTTCACCGAATCAATCAATAAATAGCATCACGGAATTCATTCACGAAGATTTAATAAAGTTTACACCAGAAGTATCGCGGATACTTAGAAAAGATTACGACAAAGTTCCAATGATTTTAAGTGACGATTTTAACGTAAGTTTTGCATTGGACACAGCGGTTCCTTTAATTAACTTTCTCAATACAACATTCAATTTAAAAATGTGTAACAATCGCACTGAATCGACAACACGATCAAAAACAACAATTGACGCGGTATTTCAAAGATATGTTGACAACATCGAACCCAAAGCATTTGTATCATATTTTAGCTATCATAAGCCACTCGTATCATTTGTTGAAATGAAAACATTGAGGATGAATAAGAATAAAATGAAGAAAATAAAATATGAACTTTATAGCAATATTATAATGAACCTATAATTTTTTTTTTTTATTTTTAATGCTGCTTTCGTCTCATTCTCTCTCAGTTTGTTTTACGGAAGGTTTCACTTCTATCGCGTCTAACCGTTAGACTGGTATTTATTTTATAATTATTTCTATTATTATCTCTTTTAAAAACAGTTTTTCGTTTAGCGCATTTTTGGCGCTGCTGGACTTATGTAACCTCTTAAGCCCATGGATCTTGAGATATTTAGTTTTTAAAGGGTCATAATAGTGTCTCCATTTGTGGAACCACATCAAGACGCACTCCACAAATAGGAGGAGGAGCTCGGACAAACATCCAAAACGAATGTAAGCGCTATTGTATATATATATACAATATAATAATGTCTCATCACAATTTTTATCTTCTAAGCCAAATAAATACATATAAATAAAAAGATCTGTGGCAGCGTTACATTAAGCAACACCTCGGGTGGATTATGAGCGCGACAGCTCTACACGTTGAATGCTAAATTGACATTGAAGCGTCAACTACATCTTCCGGCTATTAACGTTCTTCCTCTTCCTTTTACAACCAGCAAGGCGACTGCACCTGATCGCTTAGATTTAGTTGAAGTTGCATAATAAACCACTTAAATATCTCTATTTTTCATGATTCGTCATTTGTGAATATGCGTGAACCAAGAACAATCTGTTATAGAAGGAATGCATGGTATAAATTTCATTTTGGCCTGTGTGATCAACTGTTTTGTCTACATCCGTTTTGCACTAATTTGGAGCTAGTCGCGAATTGGGTTGTGCGAAGTTAGCAAATTGTGCGACTGCCTACAATTTGCACTGCTTGGAAATAATACATTTTACTATTGTGTGTAGATTTGTGTATGAAATTGACCCTGAGCCAGTTGGGATCTGCACTTTTTCTACGGAAAATTCATTACAGTAGTATCTGTTAATGTAATATGTACATGTACATATGTATGTGCTTTCTTTCATACACCTCTCCTTTGCACACATTATTGAATCAGTGCTTACGTTTAAGTTCGCAAAGTACTCACAGATTTTTATTGTCACTTAAGTTTTGTTAAAATATTTTCTCATCACTTTTCGGATTATGCATGAAGGATGGCTTCATAAGTAAGGGTAGGCATATATTCTTCCATTCTCTAACTGCTTTGTACATGCAAGTATTAAGGCATCAGTGTCAAGTGACAATCAAATTTCTTTATCAACTTTTTGTTATTAATTCGAAGTAAAATCAGCCGAATCGTATTGCTATCGTTACAAGCATGTGTATATACATCTTTTGAACACTTGCTTGCTCAATGAAGCCATCAGCGAGATTATCGCAGTGCAGTACTCGCACATATAAATTCATAAATATGAATATGTAATATAATAAATATAATTTCGTAGCAAAGTAGCAAAAAATTGTTCTAAAAACAAAAGTGTATGATTAATTTGGCATCGCGTTGTATGTAGCGATGCGTTATAAAAGTTGTTCTAAGTTTTAAAGCCTCAGCCAGTTACCGCACATCATTTGAGCTGAGTAAAAATACAAAAAAAAAAACTACTATAGCACTAAAAAAAAATTATAAATATTGTTTCCTAATAATAGCACGAAATAAACTCCTTTACACTTCTAGGTGAAACACATAAAAGCTTTGATGTTCCAATGGTTAACTCCACCCGATGGCAGTCATGCCCTTTCCTTTCTGAACCTCTTAATAATTGCCAGTTTCATCTGTGCGTTGAAATCGCTGGATGCCCGTGGTTTGCCACATGCGAGCTTAGAAAAAATTTGTTGCACTTTGTTGGCAAAGCGGCTGGTTTGTGACTACCGTTACGGTGCTGGCAGTGCAATGACATCAGCAATCAGTGTGCGCCACACACAACCTCAACCTCAGCCTCAGAGACAGCCAAGCTGTGCTCAAGCGTGGATGGGAAGCAGACGTTTATTTAGCAAATGAAAAGCTGCCTGTGGTGTTTAAATGAAAATAGCAAAAGAAGAAAATGAACGCAAGAAAGCAAGAGAACGTGAACTTTAAGCGAGTGTTGTTGCATAAGTTAGTTGATTCACCTGCTGTGATGTTGCCACCTACTTGGTCGCTTACCACAGAACCATTGAAGGCAACTCAAATTGCCAAAGCAAATGAAACCATAATGACGCCAAGGACAATGAAGTGCCAGTTAAGGACCCGGTAACAGGATGCGCGCAGAACACACCACACACACAAACGCACCCACATGCACTTACCTAGCCATGGCAATCGCGCATCAATGTGTGTGAGTGCTGTGCGAATTGGTGATGCTAAATATCCAGCACAATGCTTTTCAGCTGAGGCACGAGCTGACGCTTGCCATTTGACTGTCATTTGATGCCCGCCTGCTGCATATCGTGGCGCCACAAGCATGCGTTTACATGCGGTTTTATACCACAGGACTCTGAATGAAGTGGCTGACAGAATTGTTGTTGTCCTTGTGATGGTAATGGCAGCAGCTTCTGTCAATGACTTACCAGCGACTGTGGTGTTGCAAGTTGGTTGCTTTGTGTGCAGCATAAGGTGTGTATGAATATGTGATAGGTAGCATATCAGTAAAGAAATAGAAGCTAACAACAACAACAACAGTAATAGGCGCTTTAACGCTAACAATAACTGAAATCACCGCAAGATTGCAGCGCTAGTGAATTCCGTGGAAACACTTTCACGCTCAGCAAGTGAAAATTCTTACTGAGAGTGTCAAGCTGTGGTTGGGGGTGGTGGGTGAAATTTTGGGGACATGGAACTGTGCTGTTGGTAAAAAGTACAACAAAATATTCACAGCTAGAGGTAAATGAAGTTATTTATATATGCACATTAGGGTGCATCGCTCTCCAAACCAAAACAAAAAAAGAAATCGGTATAGTTTTTCAATCGGAATTATAGAACCTTTCACCAACATATTTCGGAAAATTAAAAAAAAAAAAAACGAAAAAAAAATTTTTAAAAAACTAATTTTAAAAACTCGATATTTTGAAGTATTTTTAAATCAGTTGCTCTGAATAGCTATGTTCAGCTCACATAAATCTTATTGTCCGAACTACTCCAATGGATGTCTTAGGATAGGTTAGGTAAAGTGGCTGTCGTGAGACGCACATAGGCCAAGTAAAGGCCTCTTGTGATACCACCGAAGCTATCTCTTCCTTACTCCACTTGGTCCTCTTTACTTTATAAATCTAGTTGGTCTAGCTAATTTTATACCTAAATGCAACTTCCGCGATGCATACACAGAGCCATGCACCCGCATAGAAGCTGTTCAACTATCTTTTCCTCTTCTACATCCTTCAAAATATTATATGATGCCCCACACGGAAGTCTTAAAATATCAAAAATTTCATAAGTGGAAAAATCGCACGTTTTTTTTTTGGTGGGGCAACCTAATGCACATATGTATATGTATAAGTGTAAGCAGCCCGCAACATTTGGATGAACTCATTTTAATCAATGCAATCAATTCAGGAGCTGTGGTGTTATTAGTTTAATTATGGGATCTATGGAGATGCTCGTATCTGCTGACGTCTCGGCTCATATCAGACGATACCCGAAACGGATTTTTTGTACACAAATTTGTATAAACACACACGTTGTATATGTTTTTTTGTTAATTACACCTTATTTGTAGCAAATTACACTAGCATAAAAAAACTGTTTGTACTAATAAACTAAGCTTAGAAATTATCTGTAAGAAATACGTCAATCGAAGGTGATTTCTTATAAGAAATCCCATAGTACGTATGAAATCCCATAAAGAAAAATTTAATATTTTTCCGTTAGCCTGTTTTACTGTGCGACACCCATTATAAACATTGTAGTTGCACCACCCACAATTTGGTCATATCAGAGAGGAAAGAGAGAATAGGTTAGGTACTTTTTTACCTCTCTAAAGGAAATTTGGTTCGCTAAGCATTTTCAATTCAAATGTGAAGTCGGGGTTGCTTTATGGGAGCAAAAAGTGGTATATGCCCGCGGAAAGCACCAGAAAACTTCAAGCATTCGTCAATCGATGTCTCGGAGTCATTATTCGTAAATGGTGGCCAGATACTTTGGCGTTCAACCAAGAACTGTGCCGGTGCCAGTGAACAACAACCGGTTATGAATAGGCTATACTACTGTGGGCAAAAAGTAAGGTGAATTTATTTGTCAAACTTCGCGGGATTAAAATTTCGCTCTAGTTATTTTTTTCATGAGTTGGCAGCACTGTTAATCGGGGCCAACTTTCATGTGAATGTCATTATCAGTAATATAATATATTTACGCTTGTGCTTACCAAACGACCAAGAGTGCATTTTTCGATTTTTACAATGTCTGATTTGATTGAGCGGAGAAGTGCCATCAAATTTTGTTTGCGGAATGAAATTTCGGCTGCGGAAACGTTTACAATGTTGCAGAAGGCATTTGGGGATTCGACCATGTCGCAGAAAAATGTTTATAAGTGGTACAAATACTTCAAAGAGGGTCGAGAACGTGTTGATGACTTGGAGCGCTCCGGACGACCATCGACGCCAACAGATGACCAACGCGTCAATAAAGTGAAGGAGTTAGTGCTCAAAAATCGTCGGTTGACTGTTAAAGACCTTACTGATATGATCGGAATATCAGAAAGATCTGTGAAAACCATTTTGAAAGACCATTTGGGCCTACGAAAAGTCAAATCTCGTTTGGTACCGAAAACTCTCAATTTCTTGGAAAAAAGTCGTCGCGTTGATGTGTGTGAAACAATGCTTTCAGACTATCAGGACAAGCTCAAATGCATCATTACGGGAGATGAGACTTGGATTTATGCTTACGACCCTGAAACAACCGACCAATCAAGCGAATATCGTGCTAAAGGCGAGACCAGACCGAAAAGAGCACGTCAAAGTCGTTCAAAAATAAAGGTCATGATGACAGTTTCTTTCGATTTTCGTGGTGTGGTGCACTATGAATTCCTTCCACCTGGCCAAAGGAATATTATTTGAGCGTTATGTGTCGTTTACGTGAAGCAATTCGTCTAAAAAGACCAGAATTATGGGCCAACAACTCTTGGTTTTTGCATCACGATGATGCACCGTCTCACACTGCACTCGTTCTTCGTGACCATTTCGCCAAAAATTCCACGCATATCGTTCCGCAACCACCGTATTCGCCTGATTTGGCTCCGTGTGACTTCTGGCTATTCCCAAAACTCAAGAGACTACTCCGGGGAACGCGTTTCGAGTCGATTGAGGAGATAAAAGCTGAATCGAAGAAGGTGCTGATAGCTATACTGGAAATGGATTATTTGGCATGTTTCGGGGATTGGAAAAATCGTTGGCATAAATGTATTTCATCGAGATGGGTTTATTTTGAAGGGTATGAAATTGATTTACAAGAATAAATAAAGATTTTTCATTTTACAACCAAGTTCCCCTTACTTTTTGCCCACAGTAGTACACCTGCTTCCGAAATCAGTAGAATGGCTCTCTATGGGAATCCATGCAGATCGTGCAGAAGTGGACAACCCCAAGACTCATGGACGCGCAGTCTTAAGGATGAAACTGCTGGGAATTTGTTCATGTTTCTGGGTACATAAAGTCTTTATGTGATATGAAAACATATTGAACTATTATGGTTTAGTGTTTAAAAAGCTGTTTAATAGTTTTAATAACCATAACAAAAAAACAAAAAATAAAAAATAAAAATTGAATAAAATAAATTTAGTTATTACTCCTTCATATTGCGATACTGTTTGAAACTATTTTTTCCTTACAAAAAAAAAAATAAATAAAAAACGTTGCATTTGGTTGCTGGTTGGCTGAGCGGTGCCGTTTTGCAGGTGAAACATCAAAAACCTCGTCCGATTCAGATCCAAATCACCATTTCTCGCTATTAAAATTTTGAGCTGCCACGAAATTTTCAGCTGACGCAAGGGGAAAACTTAAGGGGGGAGCCTGGTTTATGAGGTCTAAAAATTGCATCTCTTTGCGATTTTTTTTTTTTAAGGAAAAAATTAATTTAGCACTGCAAAGTTTTTTCTATCTTTTAATGAACATTTAAAAAGTATAAACAATTTTTGTACTGGTTAAAATAAGCTGAAAAAAATGTTTAACATAGAAATTAGTAGAGCGCTGCAACGCTGGAGTTTCCAACTGGCGTACAAGATACAGCTCGTAATTATTATCTCAAATGGATTTCTAATTATCATGATCTTTTATTCTAGATGAACTAAGAAAACTGAGAGAAATTCCAAAATTTCAACTTCTTGGAGGTTTAAAAGAAAAAAATGCCTTTCTATAAAAAAAAAAAATCATTTCTACTTGGTATAAAAATCTTGAAAATTTTTTTTAATCTATTTTGTTAATTCAAATAGAAGAGAATTTAATACTGAAGGGAATAAGCTATGATTCATTTCAAAAGGTTCATTAGGTTTTTTCATTCATGTACGCCAATTCAAAGAAATCATAAAAATTAAAAGTCGAGAAAAGAAGATAAAGAGTTACTATAGCTGTCCGGTCACAGCGTAACTACCTAACGCTCGCCTACCTGTGGCTTTGTATCTACGGAAATATTGAGAATTAGGCTCTGTAACTTTGTGTGAATATTCTGAAATATATTAGGAATCGCTTAAAACGAAAAAAAAATTGTTTTTTTTTGTCCTTATAAACCAGGCTCCCCCCTTAACAAAACTTGCGTATCTTTTGCCGGCTTTCCGATTACGCGACAAGCATTTCGGTACTCCATCCAGGCATTATAGCAGGCCAAATCTATGCAATATATAAGGTGAAGTCCGACATAAACAAGACTGGTGCCATAAAAATATTTTTGATGGCACCATCTTTTAAAAGCTTGGTGACATTCGGTTGAGTGGAAGCGAAGTTATTGCGTCTAAAGTGTCAGTATGTTTGTGTCATCGGTACAAAAATGAGTTTCGAACAAAGAGCTAATATCAAATTTTGTTTACCGAAACATTTGAGTTGATGAAAAAAGTTTATGGCGATGATTGTCTATCTCATGCCAGAGTTCATGAGTGGTTTACACCTTTCAGATATGGTTGTGAGGACATACATAAATGACAATGAACATACGAGTCACCCAAAATCAGTAATCACCGAAAACTCCATCGAAATTGTTGGTAAATTTATCAAAAATGAACCGAAATCATCGCTGGAATTCATGGAATCGGAGTTGAATATCTCCTCTCTCTTTTTGTACGTCAAACGTCATTCCCGGGTTTGCATCCAAATGCGGTCGGGGCTAATAAAACTGACATTGTGCAAAGACACCTCTATCTCGTGGATTGCAGATATATTCGATATCATCTCTTTTCACCTTGCCTTTATTAGTAAAATTGTGGTGACACTATATTTACTGCATTCTTTTGGGAAATCAAATTGTATCCAAAGACTAGTTCGAAATATTAAAAAGCAAAGCGTATCATAGTTCTCCAAATTTAAATTTCCTCAGCAACCGGCACACCTACAACTAGTTGGTAAGAGGTTTTCTTTTCTACTCGTGCTACTGGGACCCTATAATAATGTTTCTTAATTGCTTAGAAGCTGAATTTGA
This sequence comes from Anastrepha fraterculus, assembly GCA_037575425.1. Lineage (NCBI taxonomy): Eukaryota > Metazoa > Arthropoda > Insecta > Diptera > Tephritidae > Anastrepha > Anastrepha fraterculus. Next base: position 3,272 of record JAYXIM010013358.1, on the reverse strand, counting down.
AAACTTCACCATCTTTATATCTATTTGTATCGCCACCTAACTCAGGAAGCGCTGCTCTGCTAATTATTTACCATTTCACTTTTCCTTCGATCCACGATCACTTGCTCCCCTACGATACATATTGTTGATCTCATTCTTCGTCATCATTGCGAAAATTAAGTGCATCAAAATCTCCTAGAACTGCCGAGTAACTTCATCTTCAGTCACTTCTGAGGAAATAAATTCAAACAAAAACACGTATTTTGAGTAACTTGCGACCTAAAGCACGCAATTAAAGCTCTAAATTGAACCCTTTTTTAGTAAAGCTATGCAAAATCCTCTTATTTTACACTACTAACAATTTAGTAATAAAAAATATCGTCTCATTTTGACAAACTTAAAATATGTCATATGGATTTCATTGAAATTCCAGAAACGGTAGACCGAAGAGAGGAGCAACACAAGAAACAAATACAAACAGTAATCAGTACAACTGATGAATCTCAGCTTTCTAATATACGTCAGAAACTATACAAATATCGACTTTCTAAGTTACTCGCACAATCGATGCGTTACAATCTGAAAGAGTTGAAACTAAATGCGATTTGAGGGCAAAAATTGTAGTAGAAGATAGACAAAAAGGAAGAAAAAAGACTGAAAGTAGAAGATATGCTTAAGTTACAGATGAAATAATCTACGAGCCGATAATGATCCCAATTATTTTACCCAAAACAATTCCAACTTAGTTTCTAGTGGAAAACTGTTTTATCTCTTCCTTGTATTTCATCCTGCCTTCTATTTTTGATTTTACGAACCGCAAAGAAAATGTTACGTAAAGAAAATTGTAAAATTTATGTCGCGCTCAATTGACTTTATTTAATTAATTTTCCTTGCAATGAATTAAATTAGAATGACTCATTTATCAATTGGCTCGATATCAGACTCTTCGTCGCTATAATCGCGCTGAAGCACGGCGATGCTATCTATATCTTTGTCACCTTCCCCTTCTGCAAAAAATTGATCATCTCTTAACATAGAATCAATTTCTCTCACCTCATCTCTGATATTCCGTTGTCATTCCTCCATATCAGACACAGAAGTTATAAGTTATATTTTAGGCAAACAATTTACAAAAGAACAGCATGCCTTCATAAAATCGAATAATTAATTTACTTTTATGACACCAGATATGTTGTGATCGACCAGAAAATACCAGATTTAAGTAAAAATAATATGTTTTTGAAGAAACCTAATAGCAGTAAGTGCAAAACTGCACTCAATACTTTTTGAGTTTTCGTTTTTTTTTTTTTTGATGTTTTGTATTGCCTCTTTAATTATTTGAACGGGTGTACTTCCTTTCACTAAGTTTATTATTTTCTTTTCTCATTATGCATTTGCGCATAATTTTTAGGCAGCATCTTCACTGTCATTCCTTTCTCTGTTTTTCAGCACCATTTTTTTATTTTTTTGAAACTCTTCTTGATTTCTTCCCCAAGTCACCACAAGCAAACGCAACTCCCTCCTTTGAAAATATCTTTCTCTGTTCATTTTCTCTGTCTCTTTTGAAGTTTGCTCATCTTCATTGCCCTTTTCCCCAATTGCACGTTTGTCCATTTGCCTGCCATTCATTTAATGGTTCATTTGCACTGTTACGTAGTTTTTTCTTCAACTATTTTCCTGGGATTTTCTATCTTCAACTGCTTTGTAACCAAGGCGCAATTATTTTTGTGTTGTTGAGTTTTGTAATTTGTTGGAAGGACACAATTACTATTGTCTTTGCGTGTACGAGACAAGCCAGTCTTTGGTTTAGTTTTTCTCATAATTTCTTAAATATGTAGACGATTTTCTTCTGTTTAATCAACAAAATGAGTGGAATGAATAGAGCGGCAAATTAACACCAAAAAAACTATGACAAAAGATTTTAAGATAATGAGAGGCAATGCAGAATAGAATGCGAAAAATTGATTTGAATTGCTTTATTACATACGTGCATACTTTCTCATAAAGTATTATTTGAAGGAAGAAGAAAAAAGGAATAAGTATGTGACTGCGAAGAGCTTGAAGTGTCGGCTTACTTGACTTAAAAATTTTACCAAAACATTCAACGACTTACTGAAAATCTTAAAATTTATACCAGATTACCAGGAAAGTAGTTTTAGATACCTAAGAACATCATTCTAATACTTTTTGGATAGCAAAAAATACACACTAGTTAAAAAATAATTTTTTTTTTTTTTTCGATGACCAATTGTAAATTCAAAGCCATATCAAGCAGCCATTTTTAACCATAGGGGTTAGGCTCAGATTTTTGAGATGATTTTTACTAACTGACGCATCGTTTCACTGGAAACAGAGAAAAATTGATTTTAACCTTTCAGTTACAAGTAAAGACACTAAGTTGGATAAAAAATAGCTTCTTTATATGTTCCAATATCTATAAATCCTTCATAAATATATAATAAAAATATATAATATAAGTACCGTTATTCAAACTTTTCACCGGAATTTTAAATTGTAGGTACTTTTTCTATTCTGATTTTTTTGTGATATATTTAGCGTTTAGTAGTTGCAATCAGCCTTAATTGGCGACTCTCTGATTGCGCTTTTCTCATTACAAATTGCACTCAAAGCTTTTGCTTGTAACTGGATTGCCTCAAGGATCCATTAGTTGCAGTTGAAATTTGTCAAAACTATTCACTCGTGCTTGAGTAGCTTTTCCTACAATAATGAAGCTATTTCAATTATGGCTACTATGTAAGGACCACTTCTCAAACAGAATGAAGGAGGTATTGAAATGGTTGGCAAATTTACATAGTTAAAAAAAATGTAGGAAAAATATTTAAAATAACAGAAAACATAAAGTAAAAAAAATGTTCAAAAATTGTAGGGAAAATACTTAAAATAATAATAAAAAAACTTATTAACAAAAAACATATTAAAAAATAGTAATATTAAAAAAAAAAAAAACATATTAAAAAGGTTAATGAAAATATTAAAAAATATTTTTATTTTTAGTTATGTATACCCCATAAAATAAAGTAAATAATGTGCGATTAATGCCGCAATAAGATATTTGCTATATACTCATACAGGCTCGTGCTCGCGTTTAACGTTTATAAAACACATACATGTTTGAAAGAGAAGGACGTACCATTTCTGTAAATGTTAACAGCAATGTTACCAGAGAATGTTAATGCAATGAGAAGGTGCAAATGTTACTGTGAGCTTTTTTTAGTACAATTGAGATCTGAAAGATTTGTAATAAGGTCATTTAGCACACCGAGTTTATAGAC
>JAYXIM010013357.1:0-10325 GCA_037575425.1 Anastrepha fraterculus | reverse complement strand
GGCGTACGATGGATGCCATTTGCGAAACTTATAAATCTTGCGATACGGTGATTAATTTTGCGCCCCCCTGAATATACTTAATCTTGCCATAAATTCCGTGACAAATTTTACAACGCATACGGCGAGAATAAATCCACAGAAAAAAATTCCGTTATTTTTGCTTTTTTCGTATGCATTGCCTACTCATTCATAACTTATACTCAGTTTCGTGGCAAATTTCGCTTGTTAAGTATGGAGTGGAGAGCTAAGGAAAATCGCATTGCAGTGATTGCATTACAAAAGTGTGGCAAAAGTGGAAGTGAGATTTACGAAATGTTGGAAAAACTTAATATTTCACGAATGTTTTTTTACCGCACTCAATATCAGCAATCGGTTTTCCCAAGCATCTGAAGTGAAAGAGCGAAAAATAATTGGTCGTCCTCGCGTGGCTTCAACCAGTGTAGCCATAAAAGCTATAAATCATGTCTAGGGAAATGAATGCATCGACCAGATCCATGTCAAGACTAATTAGAGATGATATCCATATGAATATCATGTATACGTATTTATAATAATTTTTTGAAAATTTAAATTCCTTCAAAAAATTTAATTAATGTGAAAATAAAAAAATCGAGTACACAGTTTTACTACATCAAATCTAAGTTTTCAGACGCATATAAAATTTGTCTTGAATAATTTCTACTGCCGTTCAGTGCGTTCGATCGAGTATGTAAAACTTGCGTTGAGTGAGGCTCCATTTTAGGGCACGTCACCGTATATTCATGCTTACATATGTATTTGTGCACGTTGCTACATTAACTCTTGTGGAGACTCATGTGTGCATAAACCGATTATTTATTTTATTTATTTATTCAATTTATTGTCTAAAAAATGGAGCATTTCTTACAGACTATGAAATCAGATTAATGCTAAATAAACTAGTCAAAGTAAAATTAAACTTATAATTAACTAGTTTCATTTGTAATGAGTGAAAGAAAAAGACAACATTTTTCACGATTTACAGAGGAAGATTATAAGATAATACTAAGAATTTAGTTCAACAATTCATTTAGTAACAATTTTAAGTGGTTCTTTGTGGAAGAAAAATCCAGGGCAGTATGATTTGAAAGCAAATTAAATTCTCCCAGACCTCTGGAAATCGGAGCATTGGAAGCATAATTAGTTCTTACCATCCCTAACCAGAAAAAATCATGACTTTGTTGTGGAATATTGAAATTGATTTTCTCGAATGAGCAATGGAGAGTATGACCCCATTTATCAAATCGAAAAGGAAAGTAATGGAGAGAATAGTCCTTCTAATATCTAGTGATTTTAGATTTATGAGCAAGCACTGAATTTTATAGGATGAAATTGGATCAGTGAAATTTAAAGAACGCAAAGCATAACGCACAAAAGCTTTCTGGACACGTTCAAGCCTACTAATATGACTAGCATAATATGGTCCCTAAAAAAAGACGGACGCACTAGAGACGTATATAACAACTTTAGAGTATATGGATCAACAAAGTCCTAACTAGAACGTCGAATTAATGCAAGTACGGAATAAGACTTTGAAATTGTGTAATTTAAATGTCTTTGAAAAGAGAATTTAGAGTGAAATACCACAACAAGATCAATAATTTCACTTCGATTGGATAAACTAGAACCACAAATGTTGGAGGAAGTGGGTATAAGAGAACAAAGTTTAGAATAAGAAACATAAAAACACTTGCTAGTATTTAAATCTAACTTATTTGTTTTATACCAAGCAACAATGTTATCTAAGGTTTAATCTAAGGTTATGAAGGTTTAAAATGTCCACTGTATTTGCAATCCCCGAGTATATCTTTAAATCATCGGCATACAAGAGGAAATTATTGTTATTAAAACAACTAGAAATGTCATTAATAAAAATTATAACAAGTAAGGGACCCAGTATACCTTCTTGACGTACACCAGAGGTAGATAGACCGCTCCATCAAGACTAACAACATATTTCCGAGAGGAGAGATAGGATTTAATCCATTTCACTCAATTTGGAAATTAAAACCCTGTGATTAACCTTATCAAATGCTTTTGAAAAATTTGTGTAAACAGTGTCAATTTGGGATTTTTTTCTTAAAAGATGATATACAATATTCAGAGAACGCTGCAAGATTTCAAACAGTAGATCTACATACCTTTCATGAAGCCGTGTTGGTCTGCTGAAATATAACGATTAACTGCAAAATAAATTTTTTCTTTCACAATTAATTAAAATAATTTTGAAACCGTGGATAATTTCGCAATTGTTCCATAATTGGCAATATTGTTTTTATTTCCACTTTTGAATACTGGATTAATGGTTGTTACTTTCCAGGCGTCTACGAGTTCTCCTCGTTCAAGGGATTTGTTAAACATTAATAAATGTGGATAGGAGATTGCAGAGCAGTTTTTAAGAAGATACGAATGTAGCTCGTCTACATCAGATTCCATCTTCAACATCAGAGAGCGTTAAAGTTAACGAACCAATATTGAGGAATTCATGTTCGAGTGACACTCATGAATTAAATCAGAGTCTACTTGAAAATTGGAACAAAAAAATGTTGCAAAAAGATTGGCTACATCTATAGAACTATGATATGTGCTTTACTTGCGTTAGAGAAGAGAACAGAGGGAATAATTGAGCATGATTTCATGTATTTAACATATTGCCAGAAGAAAGTAGGATTTAATTGCATGTCCGATTCGAACTTTAGAATATAATTTCGCTTCAAATTTCTTTCCAAAGATTTAAGTTCTCTAGAGAAATGCAGATATTTATTTTTATCTGTGATAGAGTGAAACTTTTTGAAATATTTATTTCTTAGATTTTTAAGTTATTTCACCTTCGTTTTCATCATTACAGCTTCTTTATTATCACAAACTGGCATAAATTCGATCAAATCGATCTAATCCAAAGGGCTTTCTTGCATTAATTCATCGATGCAAACGCATGTTGTTGAAACCTTCACCACCAATTGCATTTGATAGATTTATAATTCCAGAACACACGGCTGATTTTTGTACTACGAAACTTCCACTTTTGACGCATGTTGGCAAAATTTTTCTTCAACAAGCATTTAAGGTAGATTGGCGCAACTGTTTGATGGGAAAAGAAGCATGTGTAATACAATCCATAATCGTAAACTTTCTCCATGCTTCCATAATATTTAAATTTCTTTCTTCTACTAATCTAAAATATATTTAAACGTTTGCTTGATGTAGTACATTTTAAATGCTGCCATAATACACTGATCGAGTGGCTGAATCAGCGAGTTAGGCGGCAAAAACAGCAATTGAATATTTTAGTAATCCAGCATTGGGTGGCTGGGCACATACTCAACGAGCGAAAGTATTTTAAATTCCAAACATTTTTGTGGTTGTTGAACCAATTTATAAACAGATCCGCGGTCATCCATGCCTTCTTAATCGCCATCAAATGAATTGGAAGGTGGTTAATGTTAAGGGTTAAGGGATTTGTTGATTAAGAGCGACCATAACATTTTATCACCAGATGCGTTACTGCAAACCAAAAATATCACCCGATCTTTGGCCGTTTTAAAACCACCAGCTAATTTTTCAGTTTTTGCTATGTACGCTCTTTTAGGAGTTTTCTTCCGGAACAATCCCGTTTCGTCGTCATTAAATATTTGATCTGAAGTATAACCGCCCTATTCAATTATTTTTCCTAGCTTATGTGGAAAACTTTATGCAGCATTTTCGTCTGCTGATGCTACTTCTCCTTTGATTTTTAGATTGGGTAATGCGTGTCTTTTCAGAAAGCCTATCAGCCATCTCTCACTTGCATTAAATACCACTTTCTTTGTTGCTGAAGACTTGTTGAATTTCTGAAGTTGGTTGTATATTTTAAGTGCTTTCTCTTTTATAATTATCCCATCACTTGATTTTTTTTTGCATATCTTCCATCGAAAACTCCATGTGTTTTTCCGCTTTCTCCAAGATAGGAGTTCGACTTAAGAAGATGTTTTAGAACTTAGTTCCGATCCAGAAATTATTGATAGTCGAATGAAATTTTCATTTTTTCTAATTGTTCTTACAGTTGTTTCGCTTAAACCAAAAGCTTTGCCAACATATTTGGGGCAATCGCCTCTCTTCGGACAGTCTAAGATTTTTATTTTGGTTAATAACGAAATTGCTTGTATCTTCGGAATATTTAGTTGTTGTTTAGACATTTTATTGATAAGGGTACTGTAAAAACGATTCAAAATAATATTGCTTATAGAACTTTTCAATACCGAAAATTTAACACAATATTATCTTTTTTAGTAGTAAAAAGTTATCAGCAATATAAATCAAACTAAAAATTTCACCACCTAATTTAAACAAAACTTTAATTTGAACATTAACTTACAGAACTTTATTGAAACTATTTATTACGTCCTATGAACTAAACACTTTAACACAATACTGATTAACGAAATGCTGTGTTCAAGCTGAGGTATAAGGTGATAAAGAAAAAAGCGATAATAAAAACGGGTATTCTCCGTAAAGTAAAGAAGCCATGAAATAGTCACAAACACATCTATGGGCATAAACCGACCGACGCGACGGGTTGTTTACTTATTTATACCGGGGGTTTCGGTAATCCCCCTATTGTATTTGATTTCTGTATAGATAAGTTTTTATAAGACACTGTCAAAATTAGAACTAAAAATTTGTTTAGGGATTCGAGGTAGAACAAAAAACTCGCGTAAAAAGATGTATTAATTCTTATTGTAAAAATAGTTGGCTGTGCTATGTTAACTGCAAGCCTGATTCTCCAATAGGTTTATCTTTTATCTCTTTGCATCACTATGTTACCTTGTTTTTGCATTTAATAAATCGTGAACCGTCTAACGTTTAACGAGTCTTTGCTGATACAAATATAGCTTAACAGCTAACAAAAACAAATAAGAATTTTAAATTTGCCAAGATATGATCGAAACAAAAAAAATTGTTTCAGAAAAACAATTAAATAATTTTACAGGGTGACGCAAACACGCATAAACATTTTTATTTTTCTAACTTTTTTACTAAATAAAAGAATGATTTTGGGTGATGGAAATCCTTATTTTGAAAAGAAAACCTTTGAATATATTTGTATTAATTGTATAATTCATACGAGGCACTCATGAAATATCTGTTCGATGACATATGTAACTAGTCATCCCGTGTAGTGACCTCTAGGCTTTGATAAATTTTTCTTTTTATTGTTTTTGTTTTCACTAACATAATGTTTTAATTAATTTACTGAGTTAGCTATTTTATTTTATCTTATAGCATACACTAAGCATTAATAAAAATAGTATAATTAAAAGGAAACCGATAATAATTTGAGCACTTGTACTCATATCATTAAGCTACATCTGCCATAACGGAATGTAGCTATAAAAAAGTATGATATTTATATTCAACAGTTCCTCGCGTAACTGGGTGTCCCTAAAAGGGTTAATGTCTACTTGCGTTTTTTTCCCCCTCTTCATTGTCATAATTCATTGCCGCTCGGCCGTTGTCTGCTAGTGATGCCCAAACATTTTCATTTAATTATTATTTATGCGCTTCATTGCCATTTGGCGACATAATTTTTTACACATTTTTATTTTGATTCTACATTTGTTTTGTTGTAAAAATTATAAAAACATATATAAGAATATAGCGCAAATGACAAGTTCACTCAACTGCCGCTATATTTATTTGTCTATGTTTTTTTTCTGTTTTCTGTTTTCTGCTTTTTTTTGTATTTTTTAACAAGTGAAAAGTGTCATTGCGGAATCTCACTTTCAGTGGTTTTGTAATTGCCACTCATATATAATACATAACTATATTAATTAATAAGTGGATTTACTGCAATGGGTAATTATAAAATAGTGTGTATTTAACTGGTAATTAATTACCAATTATAAATTTTATTTTTGTTTCCATACTCGCAGGTCTGGATGACATTCAGTGCTTTAAAGAATAGCTGTATGAAAACTACGGCCTATGCTCTTGATACTTTTGCCTGTTTTTGCCTTTATCTGGAAGGCTGTATGGGCTATACCGATGCATTTGGCTATACCGATGCATTTGAACTCTGTGTTATTAATTTTTATCATAATCATTCCCTATGAGTGACTGTAATGAGGAATAGTGGCGCTTGTTGATATGCAACTACAGTCCCTACTTTAAAATTAGTCTCTACGCATTCATATAACTACAAGGTGGCGCAAAATTAATCATCCTATTGGAAGATTTATTCTTTTACAAATGGCGTCGTACGGCAATAATTTTTGACATTTATGAATTAAACAGCTGCAGTATGCAAGTATTGGGTTGGCAAGTAAGAATTGCGGATTTCACTCCTAGATGGTTTCAGTTGAATTTTTAGGTTTGCAGACGTAGTGCAAATGTAAAACACATTTTGTTATTTGATAGTTTGCAATTCAGCTGCCAATCAGTAGAAAAAGTTTTTTGATCTGTTGCGTAGTTTTTGTTTGGCGTTCATTGAAAAATGGAAAATTAAAAGAAACATTTCCGTCATATTCTGCCTTTTTATTTCCGCAAAGGGAAAACCGCATCGCAAGCTCATAAAGAGTTGTGTGCTGTTTATGGTGATGAAGCCTTAAAAGAACGGTAGTATCAAAATTGGTTTGCCAAATTTCGTGCTGGTGATTTTTCACTCAAAGATGAAAAATGCTCTGGTCGTCTAGTTGAACTTGGTGACGCCCTAATCAAAGCAATAATCAATTCGGATCGTCACAGAACAACACGTGAGATTGCAAAGAAGCTTCATGTATCGCATACATGCATTGAAAAACTATGTTCAAAAACTCGATACTTGGGTTCCTCACGAACTGAGAGAAACGCATTTTTAACGCAACACATTAACAGCTGCGATTAGCTAAAGGAACGTAATGAAAATTATACATTTCTAAAACCACTGATATCTGGCGATGAAAAATTGGTTCTTTACAACAATATCAAGCGGAAAAGGCCAGGGTGGAGTAGGCCAGTTGAACCAACTCAAACAACATCAAAAACCGATATTCATCACGAGAAGGTTTTGTTATCAGTTTGGTGGGATTATAAAGGCATTGTCTACTTTGAACTCTTACCACCCAACCGAACGCTTAATTCTGATGTTTACATTGAAGATCTAACGAAGTTAAACAATGAGGTTGAAGAAAAGCGGCCCGAATTGACAAATCGAAAAAGTATTGTATTCCATCATGACAATGCAAGGCCACACACATCCTTGGCAACCCGACAAAAAATATTGAGCTTGGTTGAGATGTTTTGCCACATCCACCATATAGTCTTGACCTTACACCATCTGATTACTTTTTGTTTCGATCTTTACAAAAATCCTTGGATGGTAAAAATTTCAATAGTGATGATGATGTCAAATCGGACCTGGTTCAGTTGTTTGCTAATAAAAACAAGAAGTTTTATGAACGTGGGATTATGAATGAAAGATGGCAAAAGGTCATTGACCAAAATGGGCAATACATTACAGAACAAAGTTATTTAGTTCCATGAAAAAATTGCCTTTGATTTTCTAAAACAAATTCGCAATTACTTAGTTTCCAACCCAATTGATAAGCAATGGAGCGGCTAATAGTCGAAATAAAGATTTCTAACATTGAAACTCATTTTGTTTTATTTAGTTTGGAGGCTTTCCTGGTTTTCGAATCATGATAACATCAGCTACTTTCGAAGAAATTGTAAAGTATTGCACCTAAACAGGCATTCACTATGTTTGTTAGTTTTGCAATGATGTTTTGTTGAACTTGCTTCCGGACTGCGGCAGTTATTAAACCAAACCCTTGAGATTTCTTCGACTTTAACTTTTATATCGTCGCACATCTCATCTTCAGTTATGGGTACTATATCGCCATCATTATCGCTGGTTATGCCATCAGTATTAGGTGTTGGTGATGAGTCGCTATTGGGTGAAAAGACTTTTGCTAGTTGGTCTAAAAATATGTCTGCTTTTCCTGTGTTTGTTTTTGCCCATCCATTATTTTTTTATATTTGTTTTGATTGGCGGATTATGGTTAGCTGGCTGTTTAAGCTTTTTGGTGTATTTCCATATATGAATATTTTGGGTCTATTTATTATTTAATTGCTGTACGTAGTTTGTAGACGATTGATTTTGGTGTTCTTTAATTGTATGTCTGAGATCTTTCGCTGCTTTGTTCAAAACTTCTTTATCAACGGGTGATCTTGTTTGATGCCTTCTGCGCCGCATTTTTCGCTTCTTTAGCACCATTTCTTTTATATCTTTTGTGTATATGTAGCCAGCATAGTGTTGTGTTTGGCTGTTGTTGAGCCCAATGGAAACGTATTGTATTCAGATTCTTCTAACATTTTCTAAAATAATCCCAGTCAGTGAATTGACTAGTTAGTTTAGAGAACGGGATCTCTTAACACTCTCCCCATTTGAACCTCATCTTATCAAATCCACACTTATTCATGATGATGATTAATTTTGCGCCACCACCTACCTAGAGGTGTGGCAAAAGCTGAGCGTGTCTTTTGTGCTCGAAAAAATTATACCATAAATCAGGTCTGTTATATATCTACTACGATTAGTAATCATTAATTGTTTTATTTATTTTAATTTTAATTTTATGGTTATTTTCGTACATAACTCGGCATATAATAACTTATTATAAATAAAATTAATCAAATAAAATATTAGTTTGGGAAAAGAAATCTATTATTTTCTCGGTAGATGGCTGTAGTGGCCGATATCTCGTAAAGTACTGATCAAACAATTTGAAAGTTTATGCTCGTTGTCAAGATGACATTCCGCATTAAAAAAGCCTTTTGCTGTTTTTTCGTTGTTCCATTCAGTTGTGAGTTACAGGGTGTTAGCCAAGGAGAAATTTGGTGCATTTAACATTTTTTTTTGGTAAAGGCGAAAATACACACCAGGCCGTAGCAATTATGAATGGTTTTCATAGTGCCGGTACTGTAACAGGTGATGTTAAAAAAAATGTGGATAATCGCGTTAAAATCACAGAAATAATCGAAGTTGGCCCGCATGTTAGTAGTCGTAGCATTGGCCAGGAGCTAAAGATCGACTATAAAACAATTTTAAACCATTCGTGCAAAATAAAATTCTAGATTTCTCTTTCCCCAAAGTAATACAAAGAAAAAAATTTAAAAGTAACGAATTGTTTTAAGTAAAAATATTAAAGAAAAAAAAATTATTTAATTATTTTAATTTTTTATATTATTTTGTATATTTAGTTGTAAGTACCTATAAGTAAGTATAAGTTAGTAAGCTACTCATATCGAGTCAGGAGAACCTTATCAAGACTATAACGCACGTGGCCATCTGTTGCACCGGAGCTTCTCCGACTACTTCAGGCCCGGCATTAGATGCTCTGCTTGATTTGCCACCACTTGATGCTTTCAACCAAGGAGAGGCCTTGAAGGCCATCTGCAGACTGAAACACAATGTGAACTGGTGCGGCCTCTGTCCGGCATTGGAAAACATAGAAGGCATGACTTTCGATCCAACGATTCTCTTCATGCCCCTTGACTCCATGCCATCAAGAGTCGCACTTGAAAAGAGATAAAATGAGGTCCTGCCAGAGGCTCAATTGTGGTCAAACTCAGAAAATGAGCCCGGCAAACACTGTTTTCACATTTTTACGGATGACTCCAGGACCGAGCAAGGCTCCGGCTTTCGGGTCTACATGGAATCCAGCAGGAAAAAACTATACTTTGCTCTTGGAATGCATGCATCTGTACTTTGCGATGAACTTTGTTGTGGAACACAGATGAAGAGGCAGATCTACATATATGTGTCTGCAGTTGCGCTCATTGGTCTTTATTTTTTTTTGTCGTTCCCGCGACAGTCTGTTCTATGTAACCGGAACGACGCGGTTTAATATCACTGTCACTTCAGCAGAATTCCTCGTATATGCACGGGGAATGTTTATGCTGCTACAACAACAACAACAACAACAACAACATCATTGGCCTTAGACAGCCCCCAACCACATCATGGGTAGTCTTGTGCTGTAAATCCTGGCTGAATTATGTCACTAGACATAACAGCCTGATGCTAACATGGGTCCCGGGACAAGTGGGTATCGTGGGTGACGAGATCTCTGACTCCTTAGGTAGGATGGGCTCATGAGATGGCGACCGGTTCCTGTGCGTCTGCCCCGCATTCGCTGGAATCAGGCTTGAGGTCTTTGGTACTGATGTGTTAAGGAGCGACGACCTTGGCTCCTATTCATCACAAGATCTACTCAGACTTCTTCGGAGAACGGGTGGGTGGGTTGGTTGGTTAGAGTGGTGATTCATCCAGAATCCAACTAGCGCTT
>JAYXIM010013356.1:0-16044 GCA_037575425.1 Anastrepha fraterculus | reverse complement strand
CCGCACCATTTTGTAGCTACATCCTCGTTACCAACTTGTTTAAAGGTTATTTCCAGCAAGACCATATCCAGTCTGTGCGGTTTATGAATCTTATTAGGTTGTTGACATCTAAGCCATACAGTTGTTCGAGACTCTCGAACAGCGATTGACCCAGGGTTAACATTCTGTCCTTCCACAGGGCAGGGCATTCACAGAGGAAGTGGAAGATTATTTCCTTTTTCTCCGGTTGTTTTCAACTGTGACAGTATGTGTTGTGAGGGATACCTATTTTGGCTGCTTCTCCGACAGACCAAAAACCAGTTATGACTGCCGTTAGTCTCCAGGCGTCCCGACGTTTCATATTTAACAATGTTGACGATTGTTTGAGGTTGTAGGTAAGCCATAACGTTCTGCTATTTTTGCATTTCGTCTGGTCTCTCCATCTACAGGTCGGGTAGATTTAAAAAAATTAAAAGAGGAAAACCTCTCCAAGCCATTGATACCAAAAGAGCCATTGATGCTAACATTGATTCCAGAGGAGCTTACTATCGAGGATTACACCAAGATATTTAATTTCCTTGGGTAGCTGAATTGTGACTCCTTTCAGCTTAGGCAGAACAAGTCCATCAAGCTCCCTCCTTCTGGTGAAGAGGACAATAAAATTGAAGGGCATACTTGGCACATTGATTTCTGTTATAAGGGGGCAGGCACGCTTTTTACACGATCTCGCACTTTCTATGCCACTGTCCTGCCCTATCAAGACAAAGATTCACCACTTCAGATAGACAATTTTGAAATGAGTTGGAAGATCTCAGCACTGTGAAAATCAGGGATCTTCTAAAAAATTTTAAAATTTCATTTTGGCTTTAGGTGATTAGGCTAGTTTCCTACGTGGTATCACAATGTACTATGAGCCTGAGTGTATCTCCTGGCGCACAACCGCTGCAGCCACCTAAACTAATATGGTCTATTCACTATGAAAATTTCGTAAGCCACTCACAAATTTTTGGAGTATTTAGAAAATTTTTTCAAGAAAGGGATGATTACAAGTAACAGCCTTGAGGAGCTTCGGCTTCTTCTACACATCACTTTGATTTGGTTGCACTTGACGCCGCCATAGACTCATTTAACGGCTGAAGGAGATGATTGCTAATAATATGGGCCAACAATAACATATATCAACACAAACACATACAACTGTAGCCGAATTTTTTATTTGCTTCGCAAGCCTTTTTTTCATTAGCTTGGGAAAGCTGGCGAAGTGATGGTGATTATATCCTGTTGGCAGCATTTTTGCAATTTCCTGTCTGCTAATAATATCGCCACAATATTACCATTTGTCTGCTTACACATATGAACATATGTAATATGAACATTGTTGTTGTAGAAGAGAGCGATTATGAATGTATAGCAGCAGCGCATAAGCAAAGAATGCGCATGGGTGTAAGTGCTTAGAAATTTGTACGCTGCTTCTTCTTTTCCTTCTTCTTCTTTGTTACCCTTTTTCTCTTCCTCTTTGTTACTCTTCTTCTGCTTCTTCTTCTTCTTCTTTGTTACTCTTAACATATACGCCTAGCAAGTAATCTACTTAATATTGGTTAGAAAAGCTTGTCATTGTAAACAGATATTTTACATATTTATTTGTATATGTTGCCATTTAAGTAAACACTGCATGTGGCATGCGGCATCCGGTGACAACTTTTTTGCGTAAATACATAAAATGCGTAAAATATGTAGAAGAACACCACGACCTACATCTGCACATAGAGCAACTAACTTTACAGGCAGAGAGTTTCACCAAGAAAGCGGCAAAGGAGCTGATTTGCGAGTTTCGGGCGCTGTTACTCGTGCGGAGGGTCTTTGTTGCTGTTGACGTTTTTCTTGCATACAGGCATAAATTAAAATTCTCGTCAAGAACGGCGCAGTATGACTGCTGCCGCGAAATTGCATGCACACACTCACAAACACACATGCACATACATACATACACATATATACACAGTCTTATGCACAACTTGGATGCAACATGGATTTTTGCGCACCTTTTCAACTTTTTCAATTAATTCCACCACAAGCACCGACATGCTGTTTTTGCATTTAATTGCCGCATATTGCCATAAATTTTGCAATTAAAATGGAAGTTGAGAAAAAAAGTAAAAATAGAAATAAAATAAAATACAAAATTCTGCGTGCAACCGAATCGGCTCAGCGCAACCGAGCTCAGTTAATTTGCAATTGCTGTGTGGCAAGCCGGAAGTTATGAAAACGCGTTGTTGGCTTAAGCGTCTTAAATATTTTGCTGTCGATTTTAATAAGTTGCTCTTATGAGCAAATGTTGCTGTTGCTGTTGCTGCATTTCTAAGTGGCTGCACTCATTTGGTGTGGCGCTGTTAAGGTTCCTGTGTTTATGGCTTTGCGGATAAATTGGATTTCATTTTCAAGTATGCGCTTAGTTCTTTCATTAAATATTTGCTAGATTTCTGCTCTTTTCCTTCCTAATCCCGGCCATCATGACTATGCCACGCGCTGTGTGGGTTCATTATTGGGATACAAAAATATTAAAGAAGGAAAAAAAAACACCTGCTACAAAAAACGAATAATAGCGAGCAGCAAGTTGATGAGTACTTAGAGCCTGAAATGCCACCCGAGAGGAAAAAAGGGAGATGATTTTGAGTTATATTAGATGTTTTATAAAAATTTCGAGCATGCGGTTTTATAGCCTATCGAATTCTTTGATAATAAAATTTAAGTTTCAAGTGGCTCAAGAATCGCGTTGATTTTTGACAATTTTTTTCGTGGCAATCTTTTCGATTTTCTCCATGTAATGAATGCTGCAGGCCGCCGAAGTCAAATGGGTGGGTACGTGACTACCATTTGGAAAATTCTATTAGCGATCGCATCTCGGCAGGCAATGACAAACCTTCGATCGTATTTCTGCCATGGAAAAGCTCTTCATAAAAAATAACTGCCGTTCGGAGTCGGCTTAAAACTGTAGGTCCCTCCATTTGTGGAACAACATCAAAACGCACACCACAAATAGGAGGAAGAGCTCTGCCAAATACCTAATAGAATCGGACGCTCCAATTATTTGTTTCTTTCAAGGAATACTGCGTACTTTTTTTAAGAAAAAAAATGGCGCAAGACCGCCAGAAAATTCCAAAAACCATACCACAAAATCATCACAATTTTTGAGCAACATTACATCTACACTTATCTCCTACCAATATAAAAGAGAGATTATTATTATAGCAGACCCGTACTGCTACCTGAGGGTAGATCTCACACCCAAAATGGTTTTCCAGAAACATCTAGAAAAAAGGATTAACAATGTCAAGTGTAAACTTCACTTGGAATACCTTTTTTGAAAAGAAAGAAATAAAATTAGGTGTGAAATGGAAAATGCTCCCATCAGCAATTCATAAGTAAATTTTGTAAGCTCCCAAGCTGTTCGCCTAGTTATGGTATTTATTTAGAAACAGGTATCGAGTGTGGTAATATGTACATACTCCTCCTTGACCGCAGTAATGAAAGTGGGGTCCTTACTCCTATTACAAATAACAAAGTCTCTGTCGTCAGCAAGCATACCCCCAATCCGACATGGCGGACTCCACATCCATCCCTACGGGAGCTTCCTCTACCATTGGCCCATCCCCTCTCATCACCTTCCGGAACTGTAGGGACATCCCCCCTGGCATCGATTTGGTAGACTTTTAGGACTACCTTCTCGAAGCCATAGGGGATGACCACTTTAGTTTCAACGAGAGGCTCAAGAGACTCTGCATTAAGCAGAATCAGCGCTTGCCGAAAAGATTCCTAGGACTTCTCCACCTAACCATCTTCCAGTTGCGCGAAGGAAAATTTGGGTTACAATATTTGAGGACGTCATTTCATTTCCTCCTGAGCGAACGCAGATGCAGATCGTTTTTGTCCACAGCTTCGAGCTTAGCTCCCTTCCAGACCTCACCAACTAGAGCTATATTATGGCCGATCGTTTGTCAGCGCACATAATGCGCTTAAAAGTGCCAAAGGGCCACTCGGCACTCTCATAGTACCGTGGATGTCCAGGATTTTCCATTATCACCTTCATAAAAGTTGCAGATACGGCGGACGCCTGTTCCTTCCATTCTTCCCTTGAAATGGTACCGTCTTCCCTGTCGTTGTTAACAACCTCCAGAGTAATAGACCTCGTCCGCTTAGCCACTCGCATGATTTCGGCGATCCACCACCAGCGGCAGAATGCCGCGACCATCAGCTCAGGGATCAACGAGTTCAAGTAATGAAAGGGTAATCCGTGAAGGCCGCAGATCATTTGGCGTTACCCAGGGTGCACCGCGCGGTGATAAAAGTTAAAAAAGAATACTTTGATTCGAAGTAACTCTAGCGTAGTGGCTATACCTCCTATGTTACTTTTTGTAATACCATTTTTTAATAACAAAAATAATTAATTAAAAAAAAATGTATTGAAATTTTTTGTAATTTCTTATTTATTTACTTTTTGCAATTAGTTACACATATGAATTTCCGAGAAAAAACAAAACTTTTGTTAGACAAACATTAGTTTTTCGGCAAAATTTTCCTTTTCTTCCTTGGAAAACTGAAGGTAGTGCGGAAAAAGTGAGTGTGAATGCCTTTCTTTCATATAAAATTGTTCTATGAGTACCCTCTACATGTAATGAGGTGTAAGTACTAAGCAGCGAAGAAAAAATGTTAAACAAACAAAGTAAGTTTTTATATTAATTACTGGAGTGAAACAAAACGCGAATTTTCATATTTTCAAATTTATAGCGCATAGTGTATTTCATTTTTTTTTTCAAAAATGCCAAAAATTAAGTGCAATAATCTTTAGTATGTCCTTTGTTCTTCATCTGTTCCCAATTTCTATCAGTTTTGTGTGGACCTCTTTCGTTGGCTTTGTAATACAATTAATTAGTTATATGCATGTCCATATGGCCTTTGCTTTAAGCTCAATAATTTCTTTGATTACAGCATTGAAAGGAACAACACAAAAACGAGAATATTCAGAGCATACACACTTTTATTACTAGCAAATCAATCCATGTGAGTGTAGCTAAAGAAATTTGCTGCTATGCATATGATTTCGCTTGTTGTTGTATTCTTGCACAATCTGCATATTTATTTGTTGAAATTTGTATACGAGCTTTTTGCATTTCTTTGCATTGCCTTGCGCCAGCACTTGGCCTGCTGGCGACATGTGTCATAGCCAGAGAAATGTTGAGGCAATGGCCATTCTGTCAGACAACAGCATGTTGTCATATCTGTTGGATTGTCGAACAATGCGGCTAGTAATGAAGTTACCGCACAAGATGTGACATATTTACATGGATATAAAAGCTAGTCACATGTTTGCATACACATACCCGCTCTACGTATGCATGCATGTATGCTGTACATACATATGTATATTCTGTTGTACGAACAAAGCTATGGCGAAGACACGACACGACGCTACATTGCTCTGCATCTGCTTGCCACAAATGCATTTGCATAACAAGCAATACACTGATTGTCGACGCATGCAAACCTTTCAAAGGTCTCTGCGTATGTGTGCGAATGTGTTGGGTCTAAGCGTTTGTCTATTGCAGCAAGTACACCAGGCGCAGTGCTAAATGATAAGAAATCAGAAGGTGAATGGTGGGGGTTAAGTGCGTTGGAGCTGAAGGAAAATGCTTGTGGGCAGGTGATGCTACTGGCCAGTGTATGGACCACCGTACGCACGAGTATTCCCATTTTTATTTACTCGTCCAAGTGCCCTGTGGGGAAATTATTAGTTTTTTACATACAAAGCTTATATGAAAAAATGTTGCTGCTGTCGTTGTACTGTCCACGAGACTTTCAGGAAATTCAGTAGTTTAAACTGTAGATAAGTATTGATTTTACTACGGTTCTATTTGTTTCTAATTTTTCTACGCTGATATTTCTATTCGAATTATAGAAAATTGGTTTATACGAGTAGTTAGTTTTTTTTTTTGTACAATAATATTCATTTATTGGTCTATCTAGAAGGTAGTTAGTTAATACAAAAACAAATTTTTACTATTTAGCTATTTATTTTTTACTAATATTTATATTAAAACTAGATGCTAAACGAAAGTAGAAATAAATTGAAGATGGTTTATTAAAGACTGGTTCGGATCTAGTTACATTTACACTAGTTGCTAAACGTATTGGCTTTATACTATCTAAGTGTTTGAGTAGTTATTTAGAAAAGCACATTTAAACTAGTTGATTAAAAACTAGTGCACCACTAGTTGCATTTAAGTTAGCTGATAAATTGGTTTGCTTTGACGGGTTCAGGTGGTAAACGAAAGTGAAAGTAAATTTTAATTAGTTGAGTATAACTAGTTCACAACTAGTTACCTTTAAACTAGTCGGTAAAAGATATAATTTTTACCGTCTAGGTTTTTGGTTAGCTATTGAAACAGTAAATTTAAAGCAGGTTTTTATAAACTAGTTCAAACTAGCATCATTGAAGTTAGCTGATAAATTTTTTTAATTTGTCGGATTCAGAGGCTAAACGAAATTAAAAGTAAAAATAATCAGTTTATCATAAACTAGTTTGCAACTAGTTACTTTTAAACTAGTCGGTAAACGAAAGTTTTTCTTACCGTTTAGGGGTTTGGTTAGTTATTGTAAAAGCAAATTGTAACTAGTTAGACTAAGCTAGCTAACTAGCTGATAAAATAAATTACTTTTTCGCGTCTACATCAGTGATGGTAAATGATTTTTTGAAAAATCCCTACACAGCCCAAAGAAAATCCCTACTTTTCCCTACAAAATTCCCCACACATTTTTCTCTTGTGTTTACACTATAATGAGGAGATGCTAAACCGAAAGTAAAAGTAAATTTAGGCTCGTGGACTATTAGTGGCTCACAACAAAACCAGTTGCCTGTAAAATGGTCACTTTTAAACTAGTCCGTAAACGAATTTTTCTAATGGTGTCTAGGTTTCGGGTTGGTTATTGGAAAAGTAAATTTTAACTAGTTCATTATAAACTAGTTCTCAACTAGGTACATTTAAACTAGTTGAAAAATTTGGTTGCTTCAGCGAATGTAAGTGAAGTTAAGAACTATAAAAATAAATTTCAACTAGTTAGTTACAGACTAGTTCACAACTAGTAATATTGAAAATGTTCGTAGACTAGTTTGTATTTAGTCAGCAACTGTCAAGCTACACGACCGGCGTGCACTATCAAAAGCTGATGGCCCCGCAAAAGTATTGAATTGCACTGTATAAGCGCTGATTGTGAATATCATCAGTGAAGTGCACTGTGAAGATATGTTGACGGAATGTAACATGTTGGCTTTAGGAGCTACAATACGTTGTTTCGTTATTTCGAGTAACAATATTCAGACATCGAACTCGCAGTCATAACTGAGCCAATTACTCGCACATTTTTTTTATGATGACTTCGAAGAAGGGTCTGCTATACCTAGCGGTACTTTTATCGCAATCCAAATGGAGCTCGTTTGACTACGCTTAAAGAGTATTTATATCCAAGCTATGCTGAAAGTTATTTACAAAGTTAATTTTTATTTATAAAGTGAAATGGTAACTCGACTTTCGAATAGCAAAGCTGATATAAAATATTTGATTGGATCGACTATTCAAGCAATATACTAATTTGGGGAAAAAGAAGTTTCTTATTTTTGCATAAAGTTTTTGCTTTATGAGATATCGATCACTACAGTACTGCAGAGAAAATATTTTATTTATTTTCCCCCAAACTAATATTATGTAAATTAAATTGTATAAATTACCTATTGGGGATTTTTAAACTTTATGCGGTATACATCTGTACCACCCTGGTACAGTTAATTCAAGTTAGCTCTATTATAGGAAGTATCACTTCCTGCACACGATATATCTTTAACCCTTCATTTCTCAAA
This sequence comes from Anastrepha fraterculus, assembly GCA_037575425.1. Taxonomy (NCBI): domain Eukaryota; kingdom Metazoa; phylum Arthropoda; class Insecta; order Diptera; family Tephritidae; genus Anastrepha; species Anastrepha fraterculus. The sequence continues at coordinate 8,156 of JAYXIM010013356.1, read as the reverse complement.
TCACACCAAGTGAAAATAAACAAATACAAAGTGCTTTGATAAATCTGTCCAAATTGCTATGAATATCTCGATAGTAAGAATGATTATTTGCTGCACTTTTAAAAAGTATTTTTTACGTGTTTTATATATAAAAATACCTATTCTGAATAAATTCGCGTATAGATATCATTTTTAATAATATTTTGACCCATATCCTGGCCATTCACAACAACTCACCGAAGCTTCATCGGAAGCGGAGAAAAACGAAGCATAAGCATCAAGCAAAATCTGAGACCTGTTCATATAAGCTTCGACATAATTATATGAGCTGTTTTGGAGTTTTCGGTGTGGTGCAAAAAGTATCACAATTTGAGGTCGCTAAATTGGCGATTAAATAATTATGTTTTTGGTTTTTTTTAATTGACAGGTGAATTGTCTGTAAATTTATTGGGCTTAAAAATGGACAAACATATAGTATTCTATGAAAACAACATGTTTTGTTTTTTCGTAATACCACATTAGTGGTTTTAACTCAACGAGAATTTCGGTTTGGGTGGCGTGCCTGCCTGTCTGGATATCTTAAAAACAAAGAAAAACAGAATACTTAGAATACTTGACCAACCGACTATAGTCGTGTGCTCTATAAGACTACTTTATCTCCAGTAGGTTATGTTAGGTTAACTTGGCTGGCTGAAAGCCATCACGTAGACCAGTTGGTCCTTAGTCTTACCAGATGGAGATAACCTTTATGTTTCTTTGTAGTAGACATGTTGTAATATGTCTGTCTCTTTTGTGAATCTACTTATAAGTAAACTCTGAAGCTCTAACCTCGAGAGGCATTCTAACTTCTCATATTCTTCTCATATGTAGAGCTGCTAAGCATTTCAATCTGGTTCTAATTACACAGGCAATGACATACCAGTGTTTCTCTCCCTTCCAGTTCATTGTAAAATTTGCAGCTATGGTTGTTTGTAATTCCTATCTTGTATGCGTGTGCCGATTGCAGGTTGTGGCTTGTCAGTATACCTACGACAGTTCTGCTTTCTTTTCTAGACAGGGCTAGTACGAATCCGGCCATTTATCTGCATTCTGTGTACAGATGATTTTTGCGGTTTTGCTAGTGGCTATCCATATTTAAAGGTTTCAGTTTGTTATTTATCTCCAATACTTTGAAAATTCCTTTTTGAAAATGTCTATGCAAAAGTCATACACGTCACTAGGGAATGATATTGGATAATATTGAATGAGTTTTTAAATCCGAAAGTGATTAAGTTGGAGTAGAAGTTACATATCTTTCAACTTCAGCAAGATGAGTAGCACCATAGCATAGCGAATGGCATTGTGAATATTTTTAAGAAAACTTTTCGAAGTCATTTGATTTTGCGACAAACATATTTTTGTTAGCTTTTTGTTAGACGTTTAGTTATTTTTGAGGTTTTCTTCAACTCAGTAAGCGTTGTAAAGATCCATGCAAGTGCAAAATGTTTTAATTTCAGTGAATGTAAGATTCCGTTGTAAAATGCGCAGTGGAAAAGGCACGATTTTGTTGCCGATACGAGTATTGAAACCTACCGGTATTTGCTTAACTGGATTAGGAAAATCAAGAAACCACAAATCAAATCATGGACAAACGTAAGTGATGGTAGAGTTCTTCTTATTCAAAGCAATTTCAAAGCAAAAAACTTATAATGAGCACTATAAGCAGGTGAAGGCTCTAAAAAATTAAGCGACTAAAGAGCAAAACGGGTACATGAAAAGTTGTAAACTTTCGATACCATTAGATATTAATTGGATTCCATATTAACGAAGCGGCCGCCATAGCCGAATGGGCTGGTGCCTGATTGGCTTTCAGATGTGCCCTGGTGTGAAACCCCGCACGCTAAATACTAATTGATAGAAAACGTTCTTTTCTTTCAGCTATGGAAAAAAGCCATCTGTCATACAGAGACGACATAAAATGCAAGGTCCCTCCATATGCCAAAACAGCTCAAGACGCCCACAACAAATTGGAGGAGGAGTTCAATCGAACAGCCCAAAACGGGTGTTGTGGAGTATCCGTATTATCGAAGTTTTGCATGATGTTTCGTAAATCAGCGCCCTTGGAGTTACACAATAAATTAAACAAAACCGTAACGAGATTAAAACACAACACCCAGATCGGTGGGATCTTGAGCTGAGATGTGATGTTGATTTAATATGCTTAAAGCGTTAGTTTAAGAAACAGGTTCATGGAAAAAAGCTGCAGAATCTCCGGGTCCTCAAAAAGAAAAGGTGGATAATCTAACACCCGGTCGATAATCAGCAAACGTTATGCTAAATTCCATAATATGCATTAAATCTGGAGGAGGTCATGTAGCAGATATGTTTCTCTAGGAATGGAGAATGAAATTATTGTTAAAACCACACGTTTCATTGAAAATGTTTATTTTTAAATATTTTTTAAAAATATATTTGAGTGAGAAACCGCTAAAGCCCTCCTAACTATCTACCTCGTGCAATCCTTATAGAAAACCGCTTTTGGTATTCTTGTTTGCGGGACTTATTTGACAAAGCATAGGAATATATTCCGTAATATACTAAGAATATACGTTTTTATATACCATCCGCTAACGATTTCTGCTTCACAACTTCGCTGACAAAAAATTAAATAAAAGTGTGCGTCAGTGTGGGCGGACGGCCTAGACCACAAAAGTAATCCAACTCTTAGCAAAAACATGAAAATGTTGCTACATGTCTGTGTTTGCTCAAATCTCTCTTTCTCTCTCTCTTAGTTCCAGTCCTCGCTGATGGGACATAGGGTCTCTACAAAACGCTTCCAACGGTTACGACCCTTCGCAATGACTTTAACTTCTTTGAAGGATTTCCCTGCATCCATAAGTTATTTTTCAAGAGTTCTCTCCCAAGTGGACCTGAACCGTTTCTTCTGCAGCCTAGCGGGTTCCAATCTCGTGCTTGCCTGCATATTTCTGTTGGAGTATGGCCAATCCACCTCGACTTGGTCTGCTTTATTTCGGTCTAGATGAGTCACTGCTTACAATTCGCCCCAAGCTGTGGCTTGCTTGTTGTTGTTGATTGCTCAAATCTACCTATTAAAATCTAATATCTGCTTTTTCCAGTCCTACTGGGCAAACTCCATGACATACATATCTACATAGATAGTTGCCATTCTAAAATCGCCGCACTTCGAAGTTTCGAATATGCAAAACATTTACAATACAATTAAGACGGAATATGAACATATGATGATGAGCATTGATATTGCTTTCAAGTTTTTAAAAATGCATAGAAAATTTGAAAGAGTAGGAAATACTGAATTTGTGTTCCTAGCTGTGGCTGTTGCTTTTATAAGGTTTTGTGTAGTTTTTGCGTTTGTTTTGGAATGCAAAATAGAAGATAAACATGGGATTTTCAGTGATGATATGTTGTTGTCGGTTTCTACAAATATTTAGACATAGATATGAATGCATAAATGCATGTAGTTTTATGTTAAGGAAACTTCAGAAATTTGTCAATTATAAATTCGCTTAGTCTCAGTCATTTGTTTAATGAAATTTTCAAATTTCACTCTCACTTCAACTATCTAGTCAAGATAAAAATTAAATTTATTATGATTAAAACTGGCAAACGAATATACAGTTAGAGTTTACCAATATTGCGGCCATGTTTTTCGAACCACTTTTGTGCCTCCACAAGCAGTTTGAGTTCAAACTAAGGAACTACGCTGAGCTGCCGCAGAAAGACTCAATTTCAGATATCTTATAGGTAGAGGAGTCTTGAAATTCTGCATTTTTTCTAAATTATATATCTCAACACTGCTTAGCTTAACAAAATTCCCAAGATGAATGATACCTTGCAAAGGATAATCAATTTAGATATATAGAGTTTAAAATTGAAATAAAACAGCGAGAATTCAAATCAAATGGACAATTTTTATTATTTTTATGTAATGCCATTAATGACATTTATTATTTAAAGATTATCCCTTTGAAAAGCCGGCCGGAGCTGCGTCGTAATCGGGCCATCCGTAAACTCTAATTTTGGACGACTCGCTCGAGGACTTCGGTCGGGGTCTCGTGAATAACTTCAGTAATGTTGGCTTCCGATCCCTCGATTCAAGCTGGTTCATCCACAAAGCATGTAGATTTATAAACTCCTACAAATAAAAGTGATATCACACGATCTTGGTGGCCAATCTACAGGTCCAAGACGAGAGCTAAATTTCTCACCAAAACGACTACGCAGTAAATCCATTGTTTTACGGGCTGTATGGCAAGTAGCGCTGTCTTGTTAGAACTGAGAGTTTTTAAGATCGCGGGCTTCAATTTCCGGTATCAAAAAGTCGTTGGTCGTTTATCATGACGCAATAGTGTTCGCCATGCACTGTTACATTGGCGCCAACCTCGTCTTTGAAGAAATATGGGTTGATGATGGTTTTCAATGGATCTAATGGCTTTAGGTTGTTCTTCAGTTGAAATATGGAAACTTTGCTTAATGGTGTAGCCATTAAGCCAAGAATGGGCCTCATCGCTGAGCACCTTAAGTTGGCCTTAGCGCGCGATGAACATATTTCACAGAGCGTCGATTTACGTAATATAATTGCCCGGTTTGTATACGTTGTTGTGGCGTAAGTCTTTCCATGATGAAATGTCAATGATTACTGAAAAAAAGAATTAAAAAGAAAACTCTATTGGAAAAGGGCTTCCAATCTAATCACTCTTTATAACAAGAGGCAAAAGCGACCACCACTTCTTGAAGACCTAAAATGGATATCGACATTTTCCTTGAATTGTCTCCACTTTTTCTAACCACTACTGACTTTGTTTACGAGTCTCAGGTGTTACACTGGTTAGACCTGAATTTTGTTATTTGTTATCATCTTCAGTGCCTCTCAAACTCGTCCTATCTCTGCCCTCGTACTGGCTGTGTGTGAATCCTCGCGAATCGAATTTTGTGTTTCTTATAAAGTGAATTTTTTACTTCTATTATAGCACTAAAAAAGCGATTTTGTTAACAAACAACTTCTACTGCTGAATGGTCTCTTCATTCAGATTAGGAGTGTTCTACCGCTAAAGTGGGTGCAGGCCAACAATTTCCTTCAAAATCATTCACGCACTGAATGAGAACTGACAAGATGAGAACTCCACTTCAACATCCTTCAAGCCCGGTAGGGAGTTGAAGATGTATTGTGTCACAGAAAATGAGAGCATTTATGATAGGGTCCAGACTCCGGTAGAAACTCCAAACAATCTCGACAGTGGTGGATCGCTTATTCCAAGCAGCTTCACCCACTGCCTGCGCTCCAACAGTGAGTGCGAAGGCTTTGCAAGACTACGTGAAAGAGTGTTTGCCCAGCGTTCCCGGAAATAATGTCAGGCTTACCTGTCTAAGAGTAGGTCGCATGTAGTCAAAAAGATCTCCTACCTCACTTTGCTCCGAGAAACCACTTTACTCGACAGTGCCTTGCCTAGCTCATTTCGTAAGTCACATATTTTCCTGCAATGCCATTGGGACGAGTTAGCCATATCAGCTTTTTAAGGAATTATTTAAGTATGGCAGAGATAAAAATAAGTCTAACTCCTAATAGTTCTGATTGCTATGGTAATGCGGACAGCGCTTTAATTGCCGCTTGACTGTAGGAAGAAATTGTGAACTCTTTAAAAGGTGTAATATCAGTGGGTATGCAATCATCTGACTGCTGTTTTGGTAGCCTCTGCCTGAAATACACAAAAGTAACCTGTAAGCTTATTTTTTATTCCAAATTAATTGAACTGAAAGCTCTTAGTAGTGTATGCCTCCTCTAACTCGTCCACCCAACTTAGAATCAACTGTACACTTTTTCAGAGAGCCTTTCTTTATTTTCTCATGCTGCACCTCACCCTAATCCTCCATTAAAGTAAGCACAGGGAATAGTACATTGAAATTCAATCGTTACAAGAAGTAAGCAGCTGTTAACTCAAGAAGATAAAAAAATAAAGAGGAACTGTTTGCCATATTTCTTAAACGATTACAATTCCACCAATTACTACACTCATTTCCCACACTACACTAACAAAAAGTCAATGCAATGCGTAAAGGAAGAGTCTCTAAGCTGAAATGCCACATAATTTACTTCTCCATTTGTTTACAGCTATTTGTAGTTGTCCTCTTTTTATTATTTCACTTAACTGTTCGTCGCTCCATCCCATCTTATCTCATCGCTTATCTCATCTTATCTGTCCCTGCTGCTGAGACAGGAAACGGAAACGTTAAATGCTCAGCAGTATGAAACGGAAATAACATGCTGTGATTTAAGGCCGCACTTTGTTGACACAGCGACGGCTGCAGAGGCAGACGACTGTGCAGGGGGATATTGGAGAAGGTAGGAATTGTGTAGGATTCCACTGGAGATTATAAAGAGTTTGACTGATGCGTAATACAGTTCATTGAATACGCAACTTGGAAATTTAACTGTTTGTCTTTTTCATAGTGGATTCATTCTGCCAAAGCGAAGGTGTTTTGTTTCTCTGGCATAGAAATAACTGAGGGAAGTTGAATTTTGTGCGGAAATGCGCAACTTTGACAACTCTACGCTTCAGTAAATAAGTGACATTTAAAAAATACTTCCTTTCAGTTTTAGTCAGTGTATACAGATACTTATTTAGATAGCAAAATTTAGCTGGAAAGAAGGAAATATTTTTCTTGAACAGCTTATAAACTTGTTTTTGTCTCATGTATTGATTTGGCTCATCAAGACGCATACCAAAATATAGGAGCAGGAGCTCTTGCAAACACCTAGCAGAAGTGAACGCGCCAATTATTTATTTTATGTTTATTGTTTTGGCCTTATTAAATTACGTTAAAAAGAAAAAAATTAAATCAGATTCATAGGTGACAGGAGTAAAATTATACTTCCTTTAGCCTTTTTATCTTGAACGAGTGAGAAATATTTTACACAGCATTTTCAGTATATGAAAATTCAATGTTTAATAAATATTTTGAGAAATTTTCATAAAAAAAATTTCAAACTTCTAATATGAATATAGTTATCTTAACGATCCCAGAGTAGCTCCGAACCAGAATAAAATTACCTGAATAAACCACAAGCAAATTATTTCCATTAGAAGATATAAGTGACGGCCGCTGTAGCCGGGACTATCGTTCGGCAGTGCAAAGGTTCGAAACGCCGGGCATGAAATTCCAATTTACATGAAACGTTTTTCTACATTTTTACAGACGTTCTCGCATTTTCACGATTGTAATAATGGTAACGGCGGCCGCAGGAATCGAATGAGTTGACGGAAAAAGTTTTTCTAATAGCAGTTGCGCCTCCGTAGGCAATGGCAAGCCGCCGAGAGTAATTCTCTGGCGTTCGGAGGCGACGTAAAACTGTAAGCAAAAATATCAAACACCCCAAAAGAGTGTAACCGCCAATTATGTATGTAGATGTATGTAGCTCGTACTTGGATGAGAGGGAAATAAATTCAAACTCGGATACGAGGGGTGCCTTTTATATGTCGGGATTAGAGAACAAAAACAAATTTTAATCATCGAAAATCACTTTAATGTTTTTCAAAATATTCCCCATGAAGATCTATACACTTTTGCATGCGTTTGAACCAATTGTCGAAGCACTTTTGCCATTCTGAATTGACATTCTGAATGCCGCAACCGCTTCTTCAGGTGTCGAAAAACGTTGACCTTCAGTTTGTTTTTACGTACGGAATAAAAGAAGTCATTCGGGACAAGTCAGACTATACGGCGGATGACCCATTATTCGATGTTTTGGGTGCTCAAAATGCAGTTGTTTGAGCCGATGTGTGAGCTCGCATTGTCCTGTGAAGAGGATCCGTCTTGGCAATTGGTTTTCCTATTCTTGGAAACAACTGGCAACAAATGGTTGTACCACTCAGAATTTACTGTTCTGCGTTGTTCTAGTGGTACGGTTGCGACATGTCCAGTTTTTCCGAAAACAGGCGACCATTTGCTTGGAAGTGCTCCGCGAACAACTTTGTTGGATTTGGCTCATCTTGAAACACCCATACAGTCGACTGCTGTCTACTTTCGGGCTCATACGCGTAAATCCATGATTCATCACCTGTCACGATGTCATAGACGTGTTTCGAAGCCCCGCGATCGTATTTTTTGAGCATTTTCTTCGACCAATCGACACGAGCCTTTTTTTAGGCGATTGACAAATT
>JAYXIM010013355.1:0-16293 GCA_037575425.1 Anastrepha fraterculus | reverse complement strand
AGGAGGCACAATAACCCCCATCCCCATCATTAACACTAAACTTAAATACTTTATTTTTGTTCATATTTTTGTTTCATTTGCGTGCATCGGGCAACACCACCCTGTTGTCATTCCAATCTTCTTCTTATTCGCGTTTAAAATTGGAAAGTGATTGCATGGGCAAATGAATTTGCATTTAATTTTAATAGAAATAATTCGAATATGAGCATAAAAATCAGTAAAAACACGTATTTTTGGTGAATTTTAGAGAAGCGTTAAAAAATATATAGTGTAATGTGGCAAATTATAGAGAAGTTCCAAAAGGCATTTTGGAGGCAAATAATTGTGAAATTATTATTTCCCGAATAATTTGGAGTTATAAAGAGTGTTCCTTAACACCTCACTAACATCTCCACCAAGTTTCATTAATAAAGACATAATAGTTTGCCAAAAATCGCACAATACACATTATTCTAAATTCCAGCCAAATGACCTTACTTACATATAAAGTAACTTCTAAGGAGCTTACCTTTCCAGGCTTACCTTTCTAGTTTACCTTTACCTCACCTAACCTAACCCAAAGCACACTGTCTAGCAGGAAAGTTTATAGCAGCAAATTGAGTGATAATGTTTTTATAAAATTTGATTTTTAGTAAATCAGTTTTTTTATTGATGAAACTATTCAGCCAAAAATTAGCTTCATCACTGAGCAGTAATTTTCGATAAAAAGAAAAAACAACTATTCAAAGAGTAGAGACCTTAATTCTGCACTTGCTGAATACGAAGATCTTTGGATGAAGAAGAAGATCTTTGTATGAAGACGAAGATCTTTGCGCAAAGTGTGCCATGTTGTGCATGGATATCTGTCAAATACACTTTCAGGTACCCTTTCTATTGTTTTTTCAGTATGAATACCACTTTGATGTGGCATCAAGAGAAGTAAATGTACTACAAAATGTATGCCCAGTGCAACGTAATTAGGTTATAAATCTACAAACCTGAAAATTAAAAAAAAATTCTATTAATAAAAAGCGCGAAATTGTACTAGAAATTAGATGAATATTTAAAGAATGTGCACAAAGTTTAAAGCTTGGATTTATATGGTTTTTGGGGTAGCATAGAGCAGATTTTTTTCTTTCAAAATAAAAAAAATTTATTTGCAAAAAATATAGGTAAAACTGATCAACAGGTCATAAATTAATAAAAGTATTTCAATTTAAAACACCTGCATCTCGAGCATCTGCATTCCGACTAAATAGCACTCACTTATCTTTGTAGTGACTTCAAGTTAGAAATAATTAGATCCAGTTATGAATACACCTAATCAAATATATTTGCGTGTCATTTCGTAAAGTAATTAACTTGAACAGTAATTAAATATTACTTAATACTATCGAAAACTGATTAGGCATCTTAATCATTCTCTTGCACGCATTTCTACTTCTGGCTATTTTCTATAGCTTAAGCTTAAAAGCACACTATGACCACTCAAGCGCATTAGTGTGTGTGTGTACGCAGTAATGTGTTTAAAATTTTCCATTGCTCAACGCATGCTCACACTGCTCCGCTTGTATTTGCGTCATTTGCATAGTGAAATTTCAATTCAAAATTTACTACATACTCCCGTTGTATTATTAGCTTTGCCAACTAAAAGGAAAAAAACTGGCTACTAATTGCTTTAGAATCCGCAGCAATTACTTTGCGGCACGTTCGCGCATTTAGTTGCCTATGACACAGTTGCCACACAAACTGCTATGAATATTCCAGGCATGCGTACATATATTTTGCTTACTAATACTGTCGCTAGCATTGCGCATTTTTTTGCATCCCACTCCTATTTGCCAACTCATGTAATTTATTGTTGTACTTTTCGAAACGAAAATGAAAAAATTTGAAAAATAAGTCGGTGTGGCTCTAAAAGCTCGCACATGCATTGCGATTTTCCCTACATTTTTCCACGCATAAATTGTCATAACCACTCACTTTTATAGCTGTATACGTTTGTAGATTGCGGCAAGCTGCATATGCAATACAGAAGATACGTAATGCATAGTTTGTTTTATATTACACTTGCACTCTGTATGTATGCGAACATATGTACATATGTATGAGCAGTGCGTGCGAAAATCTTTGTTGAGTTTGTACATTTTGAAGCGTAAAAGCACTCAGAGTATGTAGAGTGGATTTTCTCATTCGATAAGCGGGTAGATTTTTCAAATAGCGTGTTTCGAGTAAGTAGTAAATGGAGAAAAATATTTAAAAAATTTTAACAATTATCAGATTTATTCAATATGGAAAATTTTCGTGTCGGATTTTTTAAAGTGAAATATCTTCGGTTAGTAACATTTCTTACGATAAAATATCCTTATTAAAAAATGTTTGGGAAGAAATTACACATTTTTGTTCGACGTAAAATTAATTTCAAAATATTTTTTTTTGGTAAATTATTATTTTCTCAATACGTTCCAGTTTCCACAAAAAAAAAAACCATTACTAGTTCAAAAAAAGCATGGCAACATTATCAAAAATATTTTAAGATTAAGAGCTGAGTTAGCTAAGTCTTAGATTTAACTTATTCTTTGCAGAAACTCAGAGTTTTTACTCAGCACATCATCACAATTGCAATAGCCATATTAGTTTTTCATTCTACAAGGTTACAATTTTCTGTGTTATTTTTTTTATTTGGTTGCTTTGTCTATAGTTCGATAGCTCGGCTTGACGCGTTCCCATATATTTTACATCTGTGCGAAAAAACCATTTTATGATGCATATGGAGGAATATTATTCAAACTAGGTGAACAAATTATATGGCAGCGTGAGTCTCGCACGACTCTCTTAGCACTCAGAAACTTAACAGAGGCATCTAAAACCTACTGCTTCTATGCTTGCTAAGTTAAGTTGAGTTTTGGTTACAGGAGTTGCTGGTAGGGTAGGTTGGTTTAAGTTATGTAAAATTTTGTTTCAGTCTCGGCTAACACAGCTCTAAAGCTGAGTGATTTCATGTCAAATGATCTACCTTTTTTTGGAAACTGGCGTCAATTCTTCCACAAATGGGCTTAGTTGTTTTGCTTGAGTATAAAAAAAATAAATTTACAAAAATCTGAAACATATGGTTTACTTTGAAATTTATTCAATGTTAAAAATTTTGATATATAGAGCTTTTTAAAGCATTTCAAAGCGATATGTCTGGGGTTTCTCTTTATAATTTTTTGGAGTTTTTTAGCATAAAATATATTTAAAAACTATTACATATTTTCCAGAAAACAGGGTTGCCATCATATTTTGATTGCAAGAATTTCATATTTAATATTTTTTGATAAATTATTAATGCATCAGTAGTTTCGGGTTGCCACCTATTTTGAAGGAGAAAAATTCAAAATATGTTTTTATTTTTATTAAACAATTTTTTTGAATAAAATTCTCTCAGCTTCCAGAACAAAAAATTAAAATTACTAAAAAACATTTTTACGAAGTTTCCTCATATATTTCTGTTCAAAATAGGGTTGCCATCTAATTTTATATATTTTGGGTTTGTTTTTATACTTTTATTATGATTTTTAGTTTTTTAGCATAAAATATATCTAAAAAATAATATATATATTCTAGAAAACAGTGTAGCCATCATATTTTGATTAAATCATTTGTGTGAATAAAATTCTCTCAGTTTTTCAAACAAATTACAAAAACTTAATTTTTACGTAGTTTTTTCATATATATCTCATCAAAATAGGGTGGTCACCTCATTTCAGATTAAAAAGTTTGCGAAATGACTTTTTGATGCATTAATATTGCATCAATAGATTTGGGTTTTCACTTTATTTTAAAAATTTTAAAATAAAAATTGAATAAAAATTTTTTTATATATTTTTTTCATATATAGTTATGTTCTAAATAGTGTTTCCTCCCCAAACGAATTTAAATTTTTTTTTTATTTAATTTTTTTGTAATATAATGTTTATTAATATTGCATTAGTAGATTCGTCTTGCCACCTAATGTTAATTAAAAACAAATTGTTGAAAACAAAAAACGTTTAATAAAAACACATTTTTGTATATTCTTATATGTTTTTTCCATGTATTTCTATTCCAAATAGGATTGCCAGTTAATTTTGAATCACAAAATTTAAATTTTTTTCGATGAATTATTAGTGCATAAATAGATTCTGGTTTCCAAGAAAAGTGTTTGTCGAGACCTTTTAGGCTGTCAGAAAGCACAAATGAAACACAGTCAACTATAGTTAGTTTGGCTCCAGGTACACCTTTTCTCCTTATCCTTTTCATAGGTATATTTTTTTTAATTTTTGGTGAAAATAAAGTTGCCGCTCTACATTTTCTTTGAATAAAATTCTCCCAATTTGCGAAACAAAAAATTTATGACAAAAAACATTATTTATAAGTTTTTCATACACATATTTCAGTTCCGAAATGAGTTACCACTTAATTTTCATTAAATAAATTTCAAAATACTTTTTTTACAATTTATTATTGCATTAATGTATTTAGGTTGTCTGGAACTACTGATGAAACGCAATGGACTGAAGCCAGTTCGGTTCTAGGTAATCTTTACCTCCTCGAAAATAACAAGAGTTTCATCTCATGTGAACTAACCGACAGTCATAGGGCAAAATATATTTATATAATATTTTTAATTTTTTTGAAAAGAAATGTATACTTATTTTCGTTCCAAATAGGGTTGACACATTGTATTGATTCTTAAAACTTTTGAATTAAAATCTCTCTGTAGAAAGAATTACTTAGTGTCATACGACAGGTGTAATTAATAAAGGAGACAAAAAAAAAAAACAATAACAATATTCTAAAACAAGTTAATAGTGAAACGAAAACAAAAAATGTTTAACGAAAACAGATTAATTGCAATTGACATTGGAACAAATAAAGATACTTAGTTGTATGAAAATAGAACAGAACTATAATTTGATTTCGACCCATTGCTTATTTTCAACAAATACTTTAAAATGCTTTCCATCGTGGGTTTGAGTCTCTATAGATATATGTTCATATCTATATTATCTATCTTTATGTGTCTATATCTATCTTCATCATTACCATCATTGTTGGCGTGACAATCCGGGTCGTACCTTGGCCTCCCTTAATAACTTCGGCCAAGAATCTCGGAACGTTGCAGACATCCTCCAGTTTTTCAGTCCAAAGATCTTGAATGTCATTAACTGTATCAATCTAGGGCTTTCTTGGGCTACCCTTTTTATAAGGCCCATACAGCTTACAAAATTACTAGATCTTTTTCCCAATTTCTTTTGTGTCGATTCTCAGAATAATCCACCCAACTGAAACCGCTGAAGGTTGATGTAGTCAACTATTTGGAAATCGTTTAGCTCAGTTAGACATTCATCGGTGTAACTGTAGGCGATAGTTGACGTGATCTATCTGCAAAGGTCCAAGAATGCGGCATCGAATTTTTCTCTCAAATACTTGATTAAGGTCAAATATTTTCGTTTTGTTTCTGTGTCACATTTGTTTTTAGAGTTGACAAGAAAAGTTTGTTTGCCAATTATTTAAAAATGTTCTAAGAAAAGTGATTACTAAAACAAACCTCGTCTCTCATATGTAGTTGTAAATTAAAACTTATTTTACTCCGAAAATGTAAATATAAAAAGCTTTTGTTGTAAACTGTTTTTTCGTTTAATTAAACCACAAAATCGGGTCTTTCAATCAGGGCGGGTAGATAGTTGAAATGGAATGAAATGGCGTTTACTATATGGCATGTAATGCCATCCTGCTGGAACGCATATCGTCTAGGTCCATATGGTTCAATATTGCGCCATAAGAAATAGGAAGGGCCACCACGTCTACCGAAAATAGGCGCAATGCGCGCAAAGTTTGCGTTAATGAACTCTCATTTTGATAACCCTCATTTGAGCGTGCTGTTCAATCGTGTAACTTGCCATGATGATTTGGCATAAACAACTGAATAATAAACAAAAGATTTGACAGATGTCACCAAAACAGAATTGCTGCTACAGAGCGCCAAAATCGACCCGCGCCAATTGAAAAACCCTTTATATTTCAAAATTTGAACGAAACCAATCTTGTCAATACGCACTAACGAAATAAACCCTCACAAACGATATATTCAAATTTTTTAGCGCTTTTTATTTAACTTCTTTTACAAATAAGTGGCGGGCTAATCACACAGCCTACAGAAAGCAAGAAAGATTAACGGAATCAACACAAGACTGCGTCTTGTTGAGACCTATGCTCCGAGTGGAGTGAGCAAGGAAAAACATACAAAAATGAGAACATTTTTTTTTTCTTTTAATTTTAATTATTTAAAAAATGGCGCTGAAGTTGACCCTCCCGAAAAATTGAACCTGAATGGTGTTGTCCATTTTGGCTCTTCTATTTATTTGAAACACAAAAACCAAAAAAAAAATTATTAAAATAAAAAAACAAAAAAATATAACAAAATGGCGCAGTCTGGAATTTGACACTCAAAAAATCGGGTTTTTTCAGTTTTTCAATCAAAAATATACGAAATAATTTGAATAATAATATGGCTCTAGTACGGGCGATAGCCATTGATGTTGTGAAGAAGGTATTAAAATTACAGACGATTCGGTTGAATAGTTGTTTTTTTTACCACCAAACCAAAAAAAGTAGTTTTGTGATGATTCAGTTTTAAGTTTTGAGAGTGGCTACGTGATAAATCTGAATGTACCTGCTAAAACCGTTGTAGAATCGAAAATACTGGGAATATCCTTCCAAAAATTTGGTAATATGTCCTTAAAAGCCTATATTTTCGAAACATCAAAGCAAATTTCCACTGGGACCCCTTAAGAGACTTATGTTGGCATTTTATGGAAAATACTTAATGGTGAATTTTAACCCATGACATACCTTTATTAGAAGTTTTTGTTACGCTTTCCTGCAAAAGGGATGTACTATCTATTAAGGAGTTTGAGGGTTTCAACATTCGACAAAAATGTGAGGCGTTGTTCTTTTAGCAGAGTTGCCAAAGATATCATTTATCTAAAATATAGGGATTACATAGCTTCCTATGCCATTTTACCATACCTAAAAAGAAATCGCCCATGTAAGCATATGTACTTTTTCTATCACCTCTACCAGAGTTCATTTCCAAGATATAGTTATTTTTGAAAAAGTTTCATTTTGTGCTGCAGTGTAATAGAGCGCACTCAAAAAGTTTCTGCTTACTAACACATGGCCTGAAAAGTCCCGGGCCTTCCAAAGAAAACATGTCTTTTTGTTGTTCAATATTAGCTTTATGCATCAACGTAATTTCCACTAAGGACAACGCAATCACTCCAGCGCCGCTTTAACATTTCAATATCACTTTTTTAGAACGATTTACCTTTTCCCTCAAAATAGGTCTCAGTTTCAACAATAACCTCTTCATTCGAGCGAAATTTCTTACCGGCGATAATTTTTTTTAGGTCTGCAAACAGCCAATAATCGCTAGGCGCCAAATCTGCCGAGTACGGTGGATGTGGGGGCAATTCTAAGTTAAATTCATGTAGTTTTGCCCCTGCTCAGAATCATCAACACGTTTTTATTTTTGGTTAACAGTGAGCAAACGCGGCACCCACTTTGAACAGAGCTTTTTCATAGTCAAATGCTCATGCAATGTAAAACCAACATTCTTCTTTTGATATTTTAACGATGTAAGCTAACTCACGCAACTTCAATTTTCGATCATACAAAATGATTTTGTGAACGCCACTGCGTTGTACATCATTTGAAGTCCGCAAATCATCGTTTTATTGTTGTTTTTGATGAAGCGGAGCAGCACTTTTCAAGCTTTGTTTTGTTTAAACGGAATTTTTTCCCATCAAGAAGCAGTGTAAAATTAATTACGAATTTCATTTTGAACAATTTTTTTTTTGAGAACAAAAAAAGTAGCGTCACTCTTAGCACGATAACTCACGAACTAATAATTAGAATGTCAGGAAATTTTAACTGGTGACTTTATAAGGTTAGTACTAACTGAAAAAGAGGTGAACGCCACAAAACTAGTGACATCTATGTGTTAGGCTCTGGAATTTTTAGGCCATGGGTTATGAATCAAAGCCTTTATATCGTTGAGCTGTAAATAAAATACGAATCATTTGATTTCCGCTGTACAGTTTTAGTTTGCTCACACTAGTTAAACTGACACGCCTAGTTCTGACTCTTTTTCTCTAACAAAAAAAAAGTTGCAGAAATTGTAGTCCTAAAACTGGGACGCCTATTTCTTTGGATTTAACATATCACCTTCAGAAGAAATCTTCACGAGCACAATCTTCGAAAAATATGGATTTAAGATGTGGTTTGAAAAAAGCAGTGGTTGCACCATCGTGTTAAAGTAAAATAAGAAAAACACTTACTAGAATTCGCCACCATTAACTGAAGTGGCTTTGACATTTTGGAAATAAAATTTTACTTTAAATTTTAATTTTTAATTTAAATTTAATTACTCAAAACTAAAATAGGTTTTCGAAGCCCGCTTTTAAGGTGGCTGATATATCATAGTTTTGTATACCAAAGCGCTTAATATTCGTGCCTGCTGATGAATTTATTGAAGAAACTGTGACAATCCCCTTCCCAATACCTCAAAGAAGGCAATTAAATCGAAATAGTGAATATAGAAAACGGAAAAATAGTGCACATAAAATTTGTATGCTTAAATCGCTGTAATTACAGACACAATTCTTATTTCTTTCATCATTGCCAGGAATTATCTGCATAGGTTAATATCATTTGCAGAAGAATTGCTGCATATCAACAGGCGTAAAACCACATTTGCTCTTTTTAATCACGAGAGATATGCAGTCAATAAAACTTTTAAATCGTGTAAATATTTGTAATGACTTTAGCAATTTTTCTCCGCGACTATAGTAAATTCACACGTACGCATATACATTCATATATTTATAACCCTTTCGCCGACAGCCAACTATTTGTAGCTTTCCGGCGTACCACTGCTGCATAACCAGCGCACTTACATTGAACTACATACAAGTTTAATGTCTTTTGAAATTAACTCAGCACGACTTAATTCAATTCGATTCGATAAATGACAGAGCGGTTGTGACAGAAATGTAAATGGTGGAGGCATTGCAAGCAGGAAATTACAGCTTGACAGCCAACCGTATGAATGGCAGCAATGGCAGCAGTCGCTGGCTCAATTAGCGTTCGTATGTGAACTTTTCGCAAAATCGTAATAAAAAGTACTCGCTCCAATCGCTGCTCCAACTATGCGCGTACTCAATGTTGTAATTAATCGTGGTGCTGATACAAATTGGAGAACTGAATGAGAGAAAGTGCAGGGGCGAGTTGTAACGGAAGTGTATGTGTGTATGTGTAAGTAGGTATCGTAAATCCCTAGTGACAGCAAGAGCGCTCACATTTCCTGTTATTATTTTCTATCTCACAGGCAAACTGTTGCTGGTGTCATACGAACTCATTCGCTCGATTTAATAATAATTTTAATCAATAAAAACTTTGGGTTGAGCTTCCACTGCTGTTAGTTTATGGTTTAAAACTTATTTTACCTTTTTAAATGGGCACTCCTTTGGCCTTAAGGCACTGCCTGAGCGGTAGTTGCTTATATCAGAAGTTTTTTAATGGTTGCAATGCACTTACAGCTGTAGTGAACTTTTTTTTATTTGCATTTGGTTTATTTTATATTCGAAGTGCGTCATGCAAATATTCCCCAGTGTATCAACAACAGTGAACAACTGCTGTAAATGAGCATTTAAATTTGAGTAGAATAAGGGAAGACTGTTTTTTTTAAGATTTTGCGTAATGAAATAAGAATCTTTTGCATTTAAAAAATACTTAGATATATCAGTAAAAAAAAATATATATATATATATACTCGTATATATGTATATGAAGATTGTACTGCAAATTGTATTGTAAATAAGAACAGTTTAGGGGCAGCTTTAATAAAATAAATTAGCTAAACACAATTCATAGTTCGATTAAATTTTAAAAAAGGTGTTTCACTGCAGACGATGGTCACCTTTTACATTTTGCGCCCAGTAATGAAAGCACAGTGAAAGTAATAGTGAAAATGGCATTATTGCTTTTCAAAATTTTTTCCTTGGAAGTGCGTACACTTCTGCATACGCTTGAACTTGAAGGCCATTCAGAAGTGGATAACTGCAAAACGAGCTGCTTAAAGGCTTCAATAGCTTCTTCAGATATTGAAAAACGTTGGCCTCTCATTTTATTTCGGATGTTCGGGAGCAAAAAGAAATCGTTAGATACTAAATCAGGACTGTAAAGCAGATGACCCATTCAGGAGTTAGGGGTAGTCAGAGGCCCGAACAAATATTGATTTTCAATAATTTTTTCTTTTTGCTAGTGAATCGCTTTATTTTACAAAAATAAAAACATAGAATTAATAAATCATTTTCCGGCCTGATTTTAGCAAAATTTCAGAAATGAAATTAATAATTGTAAAAGTTATCGCTGTTTGTGTGGAGCCCGTTTCTCCAGAAGTCCCTTGCGGTGATCATCACAAGTCCTTGGAGATTCACCTAAAATCAATCGCAGAAGAGAAATTAGTTTTACTAATAAATAATTTTGTGCCTGATCGAAGCTTCTTCTTTTTTTTAATTAATAATATGGCGACCTCAGGAAATATTTTTCAGATTTTCAAGAAAAAAACCGACAGTTAATTGTTAAAACAAAATCGAAAGTTTTGAAAAAAAAAAAAATTCTTCGATCAGGTACGAGTTTTTTATGTTTTCTAAAAGCAGTACAAATTTATTGAAATCCATCAAGCGGTTTTTAAGTTTCAATGATGACCAGTTCAAAAAACATAGTTTTGAGAAAAACGCGCTTCAAGTTTTGCTATCAGCTCCGGAGCGCCCGAGCGCCCCAGTGCGCCTTTATTAATTGTTGAATAACTCGAAAAGTATTTGTCGGATTCACTTCAAATTTTCACACAATATTTATAAGATATTATACTTTAAGAAATGCATACTAAAATGCAAAAATATCCAATTTTATGAAAGTTCTGATTACCTCTAACCCCTTAACTTGATATTTTGAGTGCTCTAGAATGCTTTTCTGTCAGCCGGTACGTGGAAGCTCGCATTGCCTTGGCGAAGAATGATTCGTTTCAGTGGTGCTATTTTCCTTGATTCTCCGATAATTTGTGGCAAAAAACAAAAAAAAATAGTTTTGTACCACTAAAAATTCACTTTTTCATAGTTCTCTGGTGGTTCAGTTGCGACACGGCCAGATTTAAAAAAAAAAAACAGGCGATCATTCGCATTGAGGTGCTTCCTTTACTAACAAATCTAGATGCATTAAACTCATCTCATCCCCCACATTGTCAATTGCTGTTTCGTTTTCGACTCATATGTATATATGGAAGCTTCATCACCTTCTACGATATCACAGATGAGCTTTGAATCACCGCGACTGAATTTCTTCAACATTTATTCTCACCAATTGAACCGAGTAACGTGAACAAATCTTCTTGACAGCTAAATACTCATGCAATATGAAATATACGCTGGTCCCACAAATAAGAAGGATGTCTCCATCTCGCAATATATCACATGATGATCACAAATTACCAATTAACCCATAGCGTCGATTGTTTCTGGCACACGAACTATTTTTTATTGTCTTACACGAAATTCATCCTGCAAGAATCGATGGCAGTTCCCATTGGGACTCGTTGTATCAACGTTTCTCCATGGCTAAGTGTGGTGCTTCAACACCAAACACCAAAAAAAATCATAATAAATTATCGTACGTAAGTTCTAATGAATTAATTTAATTTTTCGAGCGAGAAAAATTTTATACTCACTGAAAAGAAATCAAGCAAAGCTCGTAAGTAAAAACTTTATATGGGGGCGTATGGTAAAAACTTGAAAACTATTCTATAAAAATATAGTATTATTACTCATCATATGTAGTGTTGCAGAGGCGCAAAATGTTATAGACAAATGTAAGAGGCTTTAATGGCCATACCGAAAAAGGAGTTCCAGAAATGTTTTGAGAGCTGGATCAAACGCTGGCATAAGTGTGTTGCCTTTAAAGGCGATAATATCACTGTTGAAGAGTAAACTCATATTTGAATTTTCTGCATATAATCCCGGAACTTATTGACCAAGATGGTATGTTGTTGTATTTTGACAGTGCCAGCTGCTTTCTGCCGGCAATCTTAGTAGATAGTCAGTGTCATATTTCCGCGGAACGAAATGAATGCTTAAGCAACGTTTTATAACGTTGCAAACTTATTTCCAAAGTAAAGGTTGTGTGTTCCAAACAGCGAATTTATTAAAATGATGTCAAAATCGCCTTTTCGGAAGTAGTTCACTTTCATTTCGGCGGTTATGTGAACAGGCAAAACTGCTGCATCTGGGAATGGGAAAACCTATGCGTGATCGTCGAGTCAGGGCATCTTCTTAAAATATGTTTGAAATGGAAGTCTTTTTCAAAGCATTACAATATCAGGGCTTAAAGCTTCCTTCATAGTGCTACCTCAAACCGGTCGATTTTTACTGTTTGCTTCATGGGTACGCATCCTCAAATTCTTGAAAATGTTTTCCACTACCTCTATCCTTCGCTTTCTCGGTCTGCCTTTCGCATTTACGCCCATTGGCTTTCTTGTCTCGTTCTGAGTGTGATCGTTTGTACCAAATTCTATGGCTCCCATCATCCATTCTTATAGGGTAAAAATTTTTATAAACATTTTTTCGACCATTCTAGCACTCAGCGTCCAGTCAACAGCTTTAAGAATCCATACCTCACATCCATACGTCAAGATTGGTCGAATAAGGGCCTTGTAGAAAGTTAGCTTTGTAGTTTTAGACAAGAGCCGGACTTCAACGAGTTAATGTGGGCATAATACATTTTGTTGGCGGCATTGATGCGATCCCAGACTACAGAAGTTTTACAGAGGCACGAGAAACCATTTTTTGTGCGGGAAAATTGAAGGCGTGGGTCAGGACGGTCTTTAGTTTGAGCAGAATGGTGCGCCATGCCACACAATATATGCCCAAATCGATCTTTTCACGCGGCAAGTTCGGAAATCTTATTATTAGTTATAATATTTTACAAAATTATTTCTCACGACATTTTTCTATATGCACATAAACTACAGGGTGGGCCATATAGCGTTTGCGTTTTGAACCACCTATTTTTTTGAGAATGGTAACAGAAATGACAATGTCAAATGTGTTCATAATTTACTTAAAGGTTTGACATTTACGAAATGGGACGCTATACGCTTGAACAAAATTGGGAAATATTGAAAACCTATTTCCAAAGTGGTGAGTCCTCTTCTTCTTCCGCGGTTACAGTAAATGGCGAGCGTTACCGTGACATGCTCAACGAGTTTTTGTTTCCAAAAATTGAAGAGGATGACATGGACGACATTTGGTTTCAACAGGACGGTGCAACTTGTCACACTGTCAAAGTTACACTCGAACTTTTGGCTAACGTTTTTGCTTCCGATATCAATTGGCCGCCTCGGAGCTGTGATTTAAGCCCGTTGGTCTTTTTTGTGGGGAGCCGTTAAGGACAAATGCTATGCGAATCATCCAGAGACGATTGGTGCTTTAAAACACGAAATCGAAGTTGCCATTCATGAAATTGGAGCCCAAACAATCGAAAATGTGCTTAAAAATTGGGTTGATCGAATGGCCTACTGTAAAGCCAGTCGTGGCAGTCATTTGAACGATATTATTTTTCATTCATAAATGACAATATTCAATCATCAAAATAAAAAAAAAGTTGGAAAAATATTCTTATTTTTTTTATAGCCGATTCAAAGAGCAAATTTTACATACAATATACATTTTAACCATTTTTCCTCACTTTTCTAAACCTGTCATGCAAAAAAATACAAAGTCAATATGATCCTCAAACAATATTTTACCTAAGAATGCAAATAGACATAGCGGTTCTACGATATGTGTCGAGGAATTTCATCCTGAGTTGGCGTCATTCCCCTTCTTAAAAAGCCGTTGGACTGTGTTTAATGTATAGAAAAGAGGCGCAAATATTAATCATCCAATTTTTTTTTGAATAACCTTTTTATTAAATACAAAAAAAATATTATTTTGAGCTTAGCAAATTTTTGTTTCTGTCTGTTTGTATTTTGCAGCTGTCTGGTACACAAGTCTCAAATATGATTGACGTACGACACCATTTGCAAAATTAGGAATCTTCCAATAGGGTGATTAATTTTGCGCCACCTTGTATGTATACTTTAGTTTCATGTACAAGAACTATTTAATTTTCCTGATTGTCGAAAATTAAACAAAAAAAAGGTAAACTTAAATACACAAATGTTGCGTATACGCCATCGCTACACGCAACACGTGCATTTTCCCATTGCACGCAGAAGAACTTAAGCATGTGGGCACTTCAATAAAAATTAACTTAATTTTTAATGAGTTAGAAACTCTCAAAGGTGCACTAATGTGCAAAGGCATTCTAACTTTATTCTCTAAAGAAAGAATGAATTGAAAAAAAAAACACGAATTAGACAAATCGCATAACGTCTTACCGCATAAAAACCAACAACCGACTGATTGCATTGTCTTGGCTGCAAAGTAAAAGAGAAAAATAGAAAAGCGCCAATCAAAGAGATAAAAAATGGGAGAAAAAAAGCAACAAGAGCCAGGCATACGCGTTGCATGCAACGCATCAGCAAACAAATGGGGCGGCTGCTGACGCGCAGGGCAATAAATTTCATTCAAAGTTCGGGCAGCAAAGGCAGAGCAGAGCAAAGCAGCAGGCAAAAAAGAAAAAAGGGAAAGAAAAAGAAAAACGCAGACGAAAAGTAGATGTAAGACAAGCGGCTAGTGCTGTGCTGAAACAAACAGAGACGCGAAGGAGAAGGCGAAGGCAGAAAAGCTGGAGACATTGAGGAGATGTTCAAAAGTTCTCACTTGTTCTTGCACTTAGCGCTACGCCTCTTTTCAATTGCTATTTGGCGATGTGGGTGTGTCTGTGGTATTGTCTGAGAGCGATTGCCCGCTTAAATATATTTGTGAGTGTGAGTATATTGGAGTATGTGCGTGTGTATGGTTGCCCATTTGGCAGTGGCTTAGAAAACTTTCTGGCAGTGCAATGAATAATTAAGAACGGAAACGGAAACGTCCGCTGAAGCCAATAAAGCCAACGCCCAGCTGCTGTTCCAATCGACTACCAGCGACCATTGCCTTCTCCAACTTCGACTTGACTTGAGAAACCTTTTGGAGTAATATTATTTGTGTTGGCACTTGTTGTTGGCAACAACACCAAAATCAACAAAAACACAAAAAGAAGCATGCACAAAAACAAACGGCAACTAAAAATATGAGAGAATGAGTGAAGCAGAATTGAAAGTGGCCACAAGTGCAGCCAAATGTGGCCAAAAGGGCAACCTAAAAAAGCAGTTGCCTGCCGCAGTACCATTCAACTAACTTGGCTGACAAGTCAAGCAAAAAGGCCAGAAATGCAAAGTCGCGCGAACTTTCTGCAACCGCTTTTCATTGTGATTTTAATTTCATTGTTGTTTGAAGGCATGTGTGTGCGTGTGTAAGTGTGCTTGTGCATTTACGCGTGCTTTCAATTACGCTTAGCTGGTATGTGTGTGCGAGTGAGTGGTTTGCTGACTGCAGTAAACAAATTCGTTGTGCATTGTTGTAGGGCAAAAACAAAAAAAAAAACAAAAAATTGTGCTGGTGCTGGTTTTTGTGGCATTTGGCCGGCATTGACTTAGATTTGTGGTTGTCTATGAATGCTAAAAAGTTTGCACCAACAATAACAACACGAAAAGCAGTCGTACCAACGCGTTGGAACAATATGCTCTGCTGCATTTATCAGAAACTTTCTCATAATATACCGATAATAAGATGATCGCTTCAGCAGAAATGCCACAAAAGCTCAATCGTTATGCAGCAGCTGATTTGTTGCTCCCTCCCCTCGGCATTTGGGAATGGCACATTAAGAAGTGTTGCTTGAACTCTTCGTAAAAGCAGCACAGTATTTTCAAAATACTGCTTATATGAGTGTAGGTTGCTTTACAATAGAAAGTAAGTACGTAGTAGTAAATGTGAAAGGCTGAAGCCCACCGTCAACTAACTGATTGGATCTTACTAGTGTGGCATTAGACCTGGAAAGTCAACCATCGACCAAATATACACAATACGCCAAATCTTGGAAAAGGCCCATGAAAGGAGAATCGACACACAACATCTTTTCGTCGACTTCAAAGCTGCATTCGACAGTACGAAAAGGAGTTACCTGTATGCCGCGATGTCTGAATTTGGTATCCCCGCAAAACTAATATGGCTATGCAAGATGACATTGCTCAAT
>JAYXIM010013354.1:0-35538 GCA_037575425.1 Anastrepha fraterculus | reverse complement strand
AACTCATGTAAAAAGAGAATTAGGTGTATTTACTAATTTTTGTTTACAATATGCTTCTAATTTGGCACCCTTTTTATTAACTCTCTCTCGCGCATTTCATCTACAATTACGTCACATCAAAGTTACGCTCACTTTTACGTTTCACTCGGCCTAATCTTGCATTCTATTCGTATCATTCTTGGTGAATCAGTAGTGCTGCGGCACTCATTGGGTTCGAAGTGCTTAACGACGAGTGGAGGACGTTATTGGCGAAAAGTTCAGTGCATTTTAGATTTCAAAGTGAACTAAGGTGAATTATAGAGAGCAAACAGAAAGGAAAAAACATAACAAAAAGTTTATACAAATTCTTTAGAAATGTATATTACATAAATATATTTTTATTAAATAAAACTTAAGCAATCAACCAAATTATTTTATTTACTTTCATAACTCAAAATGTTGACAAGCCTAAAACAAAAAATTATATACGAGATTATACAACTGCTTTAAAACATATTTTAAACGTGTGTTGGTAAAAATCTACGCGAGCAAATAAGTTAAAGAGTAAAGTGAGGGTGATAGTTTAAATCCAAATTTATGTTTACTTTTGAATCCAATTGATTTAAAAATCAACGTCCCTAATCGCTAGCAATCAAGGAAAAGTCTTTCGGTAATTTAGTAATCCATCATCATTAACAAATTTGTCTGTCTGTTTGTTATTAAAATAGTACTCGTGCTTAGCACTGTATGTATGTATGTATGTATGCCTATGCACGTGTTTGCATGTCAATGTGAGTATTTACACACAAAGTTCGTTATCGATTTTTTTTAATGGTGACCAATGCCATTATTGACAATTAAGTACCTCTGTACTATTGTAATGGTCACCGTAGCCGAATCTTTGTGTGTGTCTTTTATTTGGTAGAGACCTGGTTCGAAAGCTACTGTAAGCATGGCAAACCAAATGATGGAAAAAGTTTTCCTAATAACCAGGCCGGCAAAAGCAAACCTCCATGAAAAACCATGTTTCCCATATGTGCCCATAATTATGAAAGTGGTTTAAGTCATATATTTTTTGGTCCAATTGAATTAGACCATTTGCAAAATTAATTGAATGCCATATAAATGACTTAATGCAATAAAGAACTATGAGTTTTATTTGAAAAAGTAACTTTAATGAAATAATTCTTGAAAATTTATTAATTGATTTGAAAAATTAAACCATTTTATAATTTTTTCTAGTTTTTAAGATTCTTAAATATTCATGATAAAATTGGTCCCGTATATCCCGTATGGTAGTAAACATCTAAATATCTTTATATTCTTCTTCCGCTACTGGTCTAATGGAAGTAATTTAATATTTTCGTATATTTTTGGTCCTTCTCTTTTAGGCGAAAGATCCAAAACGTCGAATTTAGAATTATCTAAAGAAGTTTTGTAGAACATTTTATGAGGTTCATTTTTCAAGAAACGCATCTATTGGACTTTCAGCCAAAAGACAGATTCCCCCGCAGTATTTTTTACTCTTGTTGTTTGTGGTTCTTCTGTGTCTTCGTCGAAATAAAATCCGGCTGTTACGTTCGTTTTACCGAAAATGGGTTTTTCCTTCTACACTTTTCTGTCAATTCATAAAAATGCTTATACTCGTATAAGTAAGTTGATTTTTTTCTTTTCACTTCCATCAAAACGAAATCACGGTCATTCGGTAGAAACGAATATCCCGAAACTAAAAATTTGTGGTCTACCGTTTCAACGTTATTATTATTTGACAGAGCAATTTTCGTCCATGTTAATGCTACTTTAATGTTACGATTTTGTCCTGAACACGCACCACTGTAAGTTACTACGTGTTTTTGAGTAGTTATAATATCCCCCATATGCGCTAAAATGCATGGTCCTACTTCTTGTGCACCTCTTGATGCTGTAGTTTCATCCCATACATACATCTTGACAATGGCATTATGGAAATTATGGAAGCCTAAGTTATAAACGTACATATTTTGCTTATAATAGGCTAACGAAACAGACATTTAGTATTCGCTGGAATTTTCTTGGCATTTTTCTGGCGACCTGCAAGCTCTTTCGGCATTTTGTAAATCTACTATACATCATGAGTTTCTCTAATATCTCTACCACATTATTGCATGCTTGGATTTTTCCAAATAAATATAAATTATATGTAATTTCTTAAAATTTTTTACTTAGACCACTTTCATAATTAACACTAAATGAATTCCGTATAACGTTGAAATTACATGCAGCATCTATAGATTCATTTTTGACGATATCGCGAAAATTATAATACATTAAATACATAAAGTTTAAGAATATATGGATGTGAAATAAGTGATAAACTAATTTTTTTTTTTTTGAAATTTTGACTTAGACCACTTTGATAATTATGGGCACAGAAAACACCCAACACCGTCAGCAGCAAAAAAATGTCAAAAACCGACGCAATTTTTGAGCGAATTGAAGCTTGCTTTTTATTATGCCAAAATTTAATAGGTTATAAATTTGCTTAATCGAATTTTTTTTTAAATTCTGACAAAAAAGTTTAAAATTGATAGAATTTTGTTTTTGTTAATTTGCACAAATCTTGAAACATGAACCATATATTTTATGAAGAATAGCTGTATTTTCATAAAAAGGTTGTTAAATGTGATTGAGAAACAAAAAAATTGTCGAAACTAATCAAAATGTCCCTGTTTTATAGATATCTAACGCTGTGTATAATTAACAAACACATTAAGGTGCTCCTTACTAAACAAAGTATTTTTTTTGTTGATTCACCTAATTTTACAACATCTTTCACAGTCTCGTCTATACGGTAGAAATTTTGCAATCGACTTTAAACTAACCCCTCGATGGCCTAGCTCGGGAAATTCTATGAAAACATATGACTTATATTCGAATATGCATTACTTAGGACCAGTTTTTCGGCGCAAGTTTAATGCTGCTTTCCAGCTGAACTAAGTTTAAACGCTGAATTTAGCGAGGTTGAGCCCCGATTAGAAATTCAACACAGTTAACATAAACTACCGCTGAAAAACTTTACGTTTTCTGACTTATAAAAACAGCATTCAACGTTTGCATTTTCATCACGAGCGATTAAATGTTTCGAAATTAAAAAAAATATATTACCGAAATTCTATGTTCGACAGCGCGTGCTCCTATTTTCGGATGTATTTAATAATTGTTCCATCAGACTCGCAATGCGTGCTTTTGAAGATAAATCGGAGTCAACATATATACCACTAAATATTCTGGTACCAGTGAATTGGTAACCTCTCCGTTCACATTGTGGCGAAATTGTAGTAAAGATCTTGGCGTACATCTTTGCAGGATCAACTGAAGAAGGGAAGCTTCTTGATCTTGTATTGCCGAAACTTCTCCCATTGGCGCTTTACAACGGGGATGATGTGTCCCGTTTGGAAACTCCTTCACATGAAAAAAAACTTTAACGATTTTATAGAGAAAACCACGTTTCAATTAAATCAAAGTAGTAAATCCCTTAGATCTTACAAATAAATTTATTTCAATTATAAGGAAAAATCCGCCTTAATTGCTATTTCTTTCATTAGTACTTTTATTTCCGTTGATTTCAAAGTCTCGCTCGAATTTGTTGTGTTCTTTAAAGTAAATAATTATTACCAATACGTTTTTTGTTCGTAAACGGTCCCTCTACTAAAATTCAACAGCGCAATCGCTGCTTATAAAAAATGAAAATACTCAAAAAAATATTTATTTTAAAATTCTTCTAGATAATTTTTTTTTCTTGAAAATAATTTTTCGTTTTAATAAAATACATATGAACCAGCCGTCAATTCCAAATTGGCAAATTTTTATTAATCAGTAAACCGAAAACTATTATATTAGTGGTTTAAAAAAAGTTTCACCTTAATAAAGGGTGTTTTTTTAGTGGTTAGGTTTTCATAATGAATAGACTTACACCTGAACAACGTTTGCAAATCGTGCAAATTTATATCGAAAATAATGGTTCGGTTCGCGCGACGCATCGAAGAAAATTTTGTTCGCGATGAAGCTCACTTTTGGTTGAATGGGTATGTCAATAAGCAAAATTGTCGCATTTGGAGTGAACATAATTCACAAGCCATTGCTGAGACGCCGTTACATCCTCAAAAAGTCACTGTTTGGTGTGCTCTATGGGCAGAGGGAATCATTGGTCCATATTTCTTTAAAAATGAAGCCGGCCATAATGTTACAGTCAATGGAGAGCACTATAGAGCCATGATTAATGACTTTTTCGTGCCTGAATTGGACGATGTTGATGTGGACGACCTTTGGTTCCAACAAGACGGCGCTACATGCCATACAGCCAACGCAACAATCCAATTGCTGCAAAAAGTGGTCGAAAATTGGGCCTCTCGGCTAGAATTTATTCGAGCCAGCCGCGGCGGCCACTTGCCCGAAATCATTTTTAAAACATAATGGCAAACCCTTATCTTTATAATAAAGCTGAATTCTTGGCCATAACATGAAATTATATACGTTTTATTTCATCTTGAAAATCTAACCTCTAAAAAAAACACCCTTTATGTTGTTAGAAAAAGGTATGTGTGTGCCTAATACTCGTGCACATAGATGAATTCTCGTACATATGTACATAAGTATGGCTGCTGCAGCTGAGTGGGTGGGTTGGTGTGTGACTACCGTTCGGAAGTGCCCGGGAAATAATAGGAGCGTTTTATCTAATAGCGGTCGCCTCTCGGTATGCCATGGCAAAAGTTCGAAGGCGGCACAAAATTGTAGCTCTCTCCATTTGGAAAAAAACATCAAGACGCACACCACAAATAGGAGGAGGAGCTCGGCCAAACACTTAAGCTTACCTATGCATATAGGCATGCGTAGTTTTCTAGCATACAATACTTCACACAATTAATACATAGTAATGAAGTTTGCTTGTTGTTTGATTGTTTACTGTATACTGTGATAATTCAAATTTAATGACTAATCAATGATATTTGTAATAATCCAATTTATGAAAGTAAAGCTACCTTGGTGGCAGAACGCAGAAGGTTAAGAATAGAAAATTAACATCTCAGCCTTGATATGTACAGACTGGTGTTCCGCAGGGGTCTATCCTTGGTCCACTTCTATTTAGTCTTTTTTGTCAATGACGTTTTTACCGTTTGCCAGTATGTGAATGTCCATGCGTATGCTGATGATATACAATTGTACTTGTCCAGTCGTATTGGTCTCGTTGAAGATTTATGTTTCAAAATAAACAGTGATTTACCTGCTATTTCTGTATGCGCTAATTAAAACTCTTTATGTTTGAACGCGTCAAAGTCATATGTTTTACTTATATGTAATAGTGTGGTGCATTTTGACAATATCCCTAAATTGTGGATAGATACTAAGTCCCTTACCTTTATAGATAAGGTAAAAAATTTGGGGGTTATTCTTAACACAAAACTTACCTGTGCTGATCATATAAATAGGGTTGTGGGGAGTATTTATGCTAGATTGCGTAAGCTGCCGTTTTTTCACATTTTTGATTTTTTGAGTTAGTTTGAAAGTAGGACTTTGAGTGTAGGTGACACCCAAGAAAGATAGAAATAAGACAGAGAGTGCGTGACGTTACATCGGGGCAGTTGCATGAGAGACTTGTGAATATGCGAAAAAGAATTCTAGAGGAAGAAGAAGTTACACAAACACCGCACGAACAAATTGCACAAGTGCGACGTCACAGCAAGAATGATAGAAACAAAATTGCGCCTATCAGAGAGTGCATGACGCCACATTAGCTTAGTTGTGCGGTGTTGCCAACCATTTGCTCTTCGCAATAAATTTAGTGCTTTTTTATACCCAAAATGCGAGATTTTTTAAGTTTGGAGTTTGTTTCGTTTTTTTTTAATTTAAAGCTACCGACACTGTAAGTTAAAAAAAATGTATTATTAAACAAAAGAATGTTAAAAAAGGTCACTCTGAGAAGATTTTAGGGTTAATGAAAATTTGTTGGTTCTTATAAAATTGGATATTTTAAAAGTGAAAATTAAATTTTTTGCTCCTTTTAAGGTTATGCAAGAATATTAAATCATCTTTTCTCGACTCTTCTTAACATTGAAGACCATTTTAACAGCGTTTGAATTTACTGAAAGCGAATTAAAACCATAGAGGTGTAAACCTTTCTTCTGGTCCTCAATCGAAAGTGGGACATAAGGCATCAAGAGCTGTATTCATAGTAAGACAAACAAAAAAAATACCAGAAAATATTGAAGAAACCATAACGACATTTTCTTTTCTTGTACTTGTTACATAACCTCAAATATAGCAAAAAAGTCACTCTCTTAACAAAAGAGTTTCTTGTAAATTAAATTGTGCACAACTAATAAATTTTTTTAAAAAACTCACATTTTTAAGACAATTTGTCGCGCATACAAAGTTCTTTAAGAAATTCAATAAAAATGTGGTATTTTATTTTCTTTAAATTTGCATTTTAGTGCGTTTTTATATCCAAAGCTAGGCAACACCTCAGTAGCGAGAGAGATATTTGACTGCTGGAAGGAGAAGAGCATCAACCATAACCGCAATCGCGGGCAATGCGACCAGATGGTACAAAAAAGTATAACTAAGCTGAGTGAATTATTGACCTAATGTTAAAAAAATGTATTTTTTACAAAATTATAAACATTACATTTTAATTGGAGCAGGCTCGAAAAATGTCATGAAGAAAGAAGTAAAACTCCGAAACTAAATAACAAAAAAAAAATGCTAGATCAAGTTACGAAAATGGTAACCTGCCAAACTGGTGCTAATATGACGTCACTCGTTGTCAAATTTGCTGAGTGCAAAGTAACGGTACTACGATAGGCGCCATCTCATTCTTTCCATCATGACGCCTCAGCGACAGCGATTCTGTTGAATTCGCTGAGAGAAAAGTAGCGGTACCACGATCGGCGCCACTTTAAACAAAATGTAATACAGTAGGTTCTGTTTTTATGCGGCTTTTTTTTATGCGGTTTTGAAATAGTGCGGTTTTTTTTTTAAGTTACAAAATGCATGTCGACCTATCGGGAATTGTACATATAAACAAGATTCTAAACCAGCTAAGCAAAAACTCATCATAGATTACATCAGAAATGCTAACCCTACAAGTATGGAAGATATATAAAGATATAATTTTCAAAGATACAATATTTTGTTTATGCGATTTTATTTAATTATTTCAGATTCATGCGGTCTATGGAACGTATCTATAGTAATAATATGGGACTAGTGCCCTTTTTTATGCGATTATTTCAGATTTATGCGGTTTTAGCATTTGAAACGTATCTATAGTTTTACTATAGAACTAGTAGCTTTTTTTATGCTGTTTTTTTTTATGCTGTTTCTTGCGGAACGTATCTACCGCATAAAAACAGAACCTACTGTACTACATAGCTTTCACATGTAAAGTGCTTTACTCGATCGAACAAAAGACTCAAAAGCTGCATACTGATGCTAAAACATGCTTTTTGTATTTATATAATATAAAGTTGGCCGAACTTACGCACTTCTTTTGTTGTTATACATTTTTCATGCTTATAAACATTAACATCACACCTGTTTGCCTTCAAACACTAAAAATGATGATTACTCACATTAATGCGGTGGTGGAATGTTAATAACAGCTTCTGTTGTTGAATTTGTTGAATTTTCAATTTTATCGCTCACATTAACTAGATTACTAAATGCATCACCACCTATCCAATTGTTGTCGAGTGGCCAATTGCTGAGGTGCATAGTTAGAATAAAAAAAAAAAAAAAAAAAAAAATTAGCAGACCTATACAATGGGTGCATGTGAACTGAAATGATTGCAATAAATAATAAATATGAAAATATGCAGATATCTAGAATTGTTGGACAATTGTGAAAGCAACTATCACTCCTCCGTGCGCTTATTGCGTCCAAGTTTAAAAATAATGACCATTAGGTTCTAGTGCGCTTTTCACTGCACAAAATAACTAACCACATAGTCGCTTGCAAAGAATATTTAGTGAAATAAAATTACATACATGCATACATACATTTGTTTGTACTTTGGCCTTTTGAAGCATACAAAAGCTCTTGACTATTGACAATGTAGAATGTATGTCCATATGTATGTAAATAACAAAAATAAAATCTATGAAAAGATAAACCGTGATAAAACACAAATCAGTCTCGAGGTAATTGTTCGTAGGCAAACATCGCCAGCCATTTAGTGCACAAAGCAGTTCGCTTGCTTTCTTTAGGCGCGCGGCAGTTTTTGTGCGTTCTATCAACAATATTTGCGTAACCGTTGAGTTGGTAATTAAAATAAGTAGTGAAAATAACTTTAATTAAAAAAAAAAACATTTTTTATGTAAGTGTAAATAAGTGTATTTCTAGTAATAATGTAACATAAAAATAATTAAATGAACGTAAACGCAAAGCTAAGAAAAAACATCTTTGTGAGTCAGCTGTAGTAATTTATATATAGAATTTACATATGTATGTATGCACAGAGACACCTTATAGGCAAGTATGTTGAGGTAATCGCTGTGTGTAAGCTTAAACGGACCTCAAGGCTAACACCGGCCAAATTCCAGTTTGTATTAGGTAATTCCAATCTAGACTTATTTTTTATACACATTAAAAATGTGTTTGATACGGAATTAGCACGCAATCAAGAGCGTGAACATACACATATGTGTGTGTCAATGCACAAGTAATGTTTTAACTAATTGTTTTTATGTAAATATAAAGCAGAAAGAAACAGATGTTTTTAAATAATAATATATACCGTATACTTTAAGACCTAAAGGGGTTTACATTGCAAAATTTTTGTTGAAAAGTTGTTTCTAAATAAGCTCTCAGTAAGCCCAAGGGAATCCTAGAGAGCCCCAATTAAGTAAAATAAACTTTAAAAACCTTTATTCAAAAGAAAAATTTAAAATCAAAGCAGTGTAAGCAGACATTCGTTGTAACAATCCAGCAGCGTCAGAGGGAATTTGAATTCTTAATAAGGAATTAGGGGTAGTCAGAGGCCCGAAAAAATAATGATTTTCAATTATTTTTTTTTGGCTAGACAATTGCTTTATTTTACAAAAATAAATATTAAAAAAAATAAATAATTGTCGCGTACACTTCTGTTAGGTGTTTGGCTGAGCTCCTCCTCCTATTTGTGGTGTGCGTCTTGATGTTGTTCCACAAATGGAGGGACCTACAGCATAGCATTAATACTTCATATTACGACTTTAGTAAAATTTCAAACAAAAAAAATGAATAATTGCAAAAGCCATCGCTGTTTGTGTGGAGCCCGTTTCTCCAGAAGTCCCTTGCGGTGATCATCACAAGCCCTCCGAGATTCATTTAAAATCAATCGGACAAGAGAAATTAGTTTTATTAATAGATAATCTTGTGCTTGATCGAATCTTTTTTTTTTCAAAATTAATTAAAGTAATATGGCGGCTTCTGGAAATATTTTTTAGATTTTCGAAAAAAAAAACCGACAATTTATTGTTAAAAAAATCGAAATTTTTGAAAAAAATCCTTTGATCAGGAGCGAGCTTTTATGTTTTTCAAAAGCAGAATACATTTTATTGAAATCTACCAAGCGGTTTTTAAGTTACAGTGATCACCAGTTCAAAAACATAGTTTTGAGAAAAACGCAGTTTTGCTATCGAGCTCTGGAGCGCCCGAGCGCCCTTTGTTAATTGTTGAATAACTCGAAAAGTATTTGACGCATTCATTTAAAATTTTCACACAATATTTTTAAGATATTATACTTTAAGAAAATGTAAATAAATTTAACAGCAAAAAATTTTGACTACCCCTCACTCCATAATTTAAAAAAATAAATAATAATTAATTGGCGCGTTAGGTGTTTGGCCGAGCTCTTTCTTCTATTTGTGCTGTGCGTCTTGAAGTTGTTCCACAAATGAAGGGAACTACAGTTTCAAGCCGACTTCGAACGGCAGATATTTTTTTTATGAGAAGCTTTTTCATGGCAGAAATAAACTAGGCTTGCCTTTGCCTGCTAAGGGGCGACGGTTATTAGAAACAACTTTTCTATTATTTGATGTTTGTGCCACGGAGATTCCAACTTACACGCCCCCGAATGGTACTCACGCACCAACCCATTCGGCTACGGCAGCCGTCTTAGATAATTTGCGTGCTGTGGTGGCTGAGAGTACACAACGACCGCAAAGGGTTAAAGCGAAATCTGAAGAGTCATGCTCACGCACATCTACGTACTTCGGTTTTGCTTGATAACGAATTTGCTCATATCTCTGGCGAAGCAGCTAACTGATTTCCCGTATTTTAGTTAAAATTTTAGTTTGCTTCATAGTTTATCTGAGGGGACGATTGTTATCAAACCTTCTAAGCAAACTGATGCAGGCTGGAGAGCTCAGTTGACATAATCTTTAATAAATGCTTCAATCCAGGTACTTTCCTTTTTTTTTAAGTGAGTTAGGTAGGGTTCTAAGTGCCTTCGCACCTACAGCGACCGTCATCTACTGCATTGAGTGGTGTGGTCACTAAAACAATCCCTCCTCCTCTTCTGGGAAGACACCCTTCCCGGCACTACTTTCTACATTACTTCGGGAGGGCCCAGAGCGGCGACCATAGAATGGGCCAGTTCCTTTCATCCACATCTGGGTCTACCATATTTGTAGCCAGCTGCATGCTATAGGCTCATCTTTTTATGTCTCTGTCTGTGTGGCTTCGCTTTGTTGTACTGCGTCGAGGTCTCTCTTTTTTTCGTAAAACGTTTTCAATATATCTCTTCACCGCATTCCAGCTGTCCTCGCGTTCAAGCACTTTACATATTAAGGGCAAACTGAGGTTTCTTTTTGTTGCTCGACAGCCTCCCATCTATTTAGCTGTTAATAGTAAATTGTGATGGTATATTTTTTCAGGGTTTCAAGCTGAGTACGGAACCTATGTAGAAACGATTAAAATAGATTAAGACATTTCATCGTCGATCTTTGACCAGGCAATTTTACTAAGATTCCATGAGGGAACTGCTTTCTTTCTTTAATGCGTGTTTTCAACCGTGCACCATGGATACCGTTATTTAAAGTATCATATTAGAGATATCTGAAATAATGAATCGCTTGAAGACAATGAGTGCACGGACTCAATCCTATATACGAAACTGTTGGCCCAAAATATAATTCTACTGGATAAACCAGAATTCGGAAAGTTGAATTTGAATGAATATAGACAAAGATTTCAAAGACAACTATTTGATTACATTAAAATTTGCGAAAAACGACGTGAATGTATATAACCCCTTAATGCAATTCACTCGGAAGAATCTGCCCGATTAACCAGCCTAACACTTGCGTGCTCTACTCAACTAAACACTTTTTCCGCCTTGCCTTCTTGGAGAACATTCGAAAGACAAGACTTCACGCTAAACAGCTGGAGGTCACTGGGTATTGGGTACTTCCATAGCAACGTCAGTTATTTAAGGGGTTATATACAGTTAGAAGGCCGAAAAAAGCGAATTTTCTAGAATTTTTTCTGAGATAACTTTTAAATATATTGATCTAAAAATTTGTACACATACTATGTTATCTTTTAACTGTATTTTAAGACTTAGTATTGGGCGGCCGCCGTAGCCGAATGGATTGGTGCGTGTCTACCATTCGGAATTCACAGAGAGAACGTAGGTTTGAATCTCGGTGAAATACCAAAATTAAGAAAAACATTTTTCTAATAGCGGTTGCCCCTCGGCAGGAAATGGCAAACCTCCGAGTGTATTTCTGCAATGAAAAAGCTCCTCATAAAAAATATCTGCCGTTCGGAGTCGGCCTAAAACTGTAGGTCCCTGCATTTGTGGAACAACATAAATACGCACACCATAAATAGAAGGAGGAGCTCGGCCAAGCATCCAAAAAGGGTGTACGCGCCAATTATATATATATATAGTATATATTAGTAAAACATATTTATTTGGAAAGGAGTTGCAGCTGATCTCCGGAAACTCCTCTCAGAAAAGACATTGTGCGGTGACCACTATATCTCTGAACTGGATCCTCTGAATTTACAACACCAAACAGATTTCGTTAAAGTAATGTTAAATCTAGTAGTTAGTCGAAGAAATAGGCAAAATAACTTTTTTTGACAAAATGGCTACTTCTCAAGAAAAATCGATTTTCGACCGAAATTCTGGCCTTAAATTGTTTATAAAAAAAAAATTATCCGTGAGAAAAAATCTTCGATTAATTACTAAAAATAAATTTAAAAAGCACGTGTCAAAATTTCAGACTAATCGGTTCAGCCGTTTTCGAGTAATGTTGAGAAAAACGCGTTTAAAGTTTGAAAAGCACTTTACTTAGCATAATTTTTTTTTTAACTTACATGAAGTTGTCTATTCCAGGAACATATAATACACCTTTCACCGCTTCGGTAGCTTCTAATAACTCGAGCTAATGTTGTGTGCGGAGCATTCTTCCATCTCGGGTGCTCTCACGCACTCTGAGATCGGAAACGTTCACGCGCTACTCAACTTCTTTTTCTGCATATGAATGCGCATTGGGCCCAAGTGTAATTCCTATTGCCTTCATATAATACAATAGTGATGCTATTTCGTCATTAAATATGCCGGCTGCTATGTAGGCAAGGATTTCCACGTATATTACTAGATTTTCTCTGTTCTCTGGAAGATTTCATTTTCACGAAAAAATTACAGAAAAAAATGTGAACGAACTCACAAGTTTACTGCTTGGTTTAGCTGCTTATACTGACTAACACTTTTAAATATTTTCTAGTTTGGGGAGAGAAAAGTAAAAAAATACCTTTCAGGTAAAAAAAAAACAATAAAAAAACGCCTTTTCAAATTTGCGTGCAACTTCGAAAATATTCACCGGAACGATATTAAATTTTCTGTGCGTATTTTGAAATATATGTACATTAAGAAAATAAAAAAAAGTCGATTTTTTGAAGATTCTAACTGTATATAGCCCCTTAATAGCTACACATTGCAATTAGTGCATAAAGTAGAAGTCCTAACCACTTTGGTTTATATTGGTTATTTTACAAATATAGTGGTTTTTAAGCGAAAAATGTTATGTGTCATATTGATAAAATTTATATACTAAATGCAATAGTTTCTACGATTCATAAACACTTCTAAATCATCGAACATACAATTAATGCCTGCACCATTTAAAATGAATAAATATTATTTATTATTTAAATTAATTACAATTAAAATTATAATTAATTAAGCACTAGCTGCCAGGGCTATCGGCTTTGAATAAATAATTGGCGCGCACACTTCTGTTAGGTGTTTGTGCTGTGCGTCTTGATGTACCCTGTACCGTTTGCTGGCTCATAAAAACAAATTATTACAATGGAACAAAAAATGGTCTACTTATAATTATATAACGGCTTATGAAGAATGAAAAAAAAAACTAATATTTAATCGCTTCCCCATAAAATCTCTCTTTCGCCTGAAATAATTTGCATTGCAATTAAATATTTGTATTCTATGCACTATTTATAAAATATAGATGCTGTAATACATATTTTTTCTTATAGATTCAGATATACTCCTATGAAAAACGTAAGCCTACCGCTCCGAGAGAGTTTCCACAAACAGACCAAACGCAACATGTTCTACTCAATGTACTGCTACCTATCGAATATTCCACGCTGGCATGCACTGGCTTTTGCGTTGGGTGCATACGTTGTCTACTACTTTATACAGGTGGTTAAGGTAAGTGTTTCAGATTCAAGATTTTAATAATCATGCACTCACAAACAGCTCTCACCTCTGCTGACAGCGTCCAATACTTGCCTGTGCCGATGGCCCATTTAAAGAGTTCCTACAGCGTAACGTGCCAACGTTAGAAATGAAATTTTGGCCCACATTCTGGTGTGTGGAGAGTCGAGCGCAAACTGTTTTTGCGAGTATACTAAGATCGCAAATTATTCCCAATATTAACTATAGAAGGTAAAACGAGTATAATTTAATTTAGATCAAATATTTTATAAAATGTATTAGGTCAAGTAAAAAGTTCTGAGCGCTTTCTGCTAGATATTTCTAGTGAGCCATACCAACGATGGGCATTGCATAGAAAGATTGGTGAAAAGATTTTAAGGGGTGTGTTCATTAGCAGACTTTATTCAGCTCTGACCGAATTTGACAGACGAATATCACCCGACAGCACCGCTTATTCATCGAATTAACCTTTTTTTGTGTGTAAATTTCATCCCGATTCATAAACTTTTTTCCTCAAAGAGAGTTTAAGTTTTTATGTACCATAAATCTTTTTTTGTATTTAGATAAATAAAATAAATTTAAAATGAATATAATAACATGTTTGGATTCTTAGACAAAACAAATAACAAAAAAAAAAAAAAGAAAATTACCGAAAAACTATATATAAACTAAACATGAAGTAGTAAGAATACGAAAAAATAGTAAATTCATAAAAATTAGTTAGTTGCATTACATGGTTTTTGTTGTAGTATAAACTATATTTTTGTATAAAATTAACTAAAATCCTTTGTGATTTTCATACATATATGTACATATGTATACATAAATTTCTCAGATATGCCTTTATAACCAATTTCAATCGTCCTTTATAAACATTCGGCTGTTCAATAAGACGTGCTATTTCAGTAAAAGATCATTGGTTTCTTTGTTTGTGTGCACCAAACAGTCACACGTTGAGGATAGAGAGGCTTTTCAACAATAACTCTTGGATTTTCTGACCCCAGATCCGACAATTTTGCTGGTTGACGAAGCTACCGAGGTGGAAATGGGCCTCATAACTCAAGATGATTTTTCGATGGAATTCCGGATCATTTTCATACAATTCAACGACCCTATCAGCAAAGATGATCGGCCAGCTTGAGTTCAACATTTTTATAGTGAATTTTAATAATTTCAATGCGTTCCTTAAGCTTGTATCGTTCCATTTTTATTAATGACGTAGTTTCTACTTGTCAAATGTCAAAAAAAAGGCAGCTTCAAAAGTGGCATCTACCGAAATAACGGGGTATTCAACATAAGACCTGTTATTGGAAAACCCTTTAGCAGATTTTTTTTTTCAAATTACTGTGAATACAATTTGTGAATTCAATTGTTTAATTATTTTTTTATAATTTAATAAAATTTAATTCATTTTTTAAATTAACTAAATTATGGGCGAAACGATAAAATTACTAGTACTACATAAATTGAAATTGTTTACAGTCTTGTATGCTCTGATCATAT
Organism: Anastrepha fraterculus; assembly: GCA_037575425.1. Taxonomy (NCBI): domain Eukaryota; kingdom Metazoa; phylum Arthropoda; class Insecta; order Diptera; family Tephritidae; genus Anastrepha; species Anastrepha fraterculus. Next base: position 20,350 of record JAYXIM010013354.1, on the reverse strand, counting down.
TTTTGAGTTTTAGAAAACCCCCTACATATGATTTATTTCACAAATATTATCTTTTTCATTAATCATAAAAATCTAATAAAGAAAATGACGTTTCAATTCAATAAATGTATTATTAATCATTCATCATGATAGTTCAAGAATTTATTTATCTATAGATTTAAAATTTGAATTAAAAAACTCATTGCTCTATTACCATTAAGATTTATTGATTTAATTGTAAAAAAAAGTTGCTTCGTCAAAAGTCCACAGATATGTGCAATAACTCGTTAATTCTTATTTTTTATCATCACAGAGAAATTCTTACACTGAAAGATGGCGGTGAGGTCGCCTTGGATTGGCTGGAAGAAAACTGTGGTGATGATGCGCCCTGCATTATTATTCTGCCCGGTTTGACAGGAGAATCGCAAGCAGAGTACATAAAATGCCTTGTCATAGCCGCAAATAATGTGGGTATGCGTGTAGTTGTGTTCAACAATCGTGGTTTGGGTGGCATAGAACTCAAAACACCACGTCTTTATTGTGCCTCGAACTGTGAAGATCTGTCCGAAGTTGTGCGCCATGTAAGAAAAACCATACCGGCGCATTGTAAATTAGGTGCAACCGGTATTTCGATGGGTGGCTTGATTTTAGGTAAATCGATTTTTATTCATTTTTGCATATTACTAAAAAAAAAGTATTTAATTGCCATGTATGTATGTTCAAATGTATTTTGGCACTCTTCTTAGGAAATTACCTCGTACGTAAAAGTGAGGAGTCACGCAAGTGTCTGTCGGCTGCTAAAATCATTTCAGCGCCTTGGGATGTCCATAAAGGTATTTTAGAACTTGCCTACATAACATTTTGAAACAATTAAATGTACTGGCTTTCGTCTATAGGAACTGCTAATATAGAAAAACCGATATTGAATAATTTATTGGGTCGTCATTTGGCTAGCAGTCTTTGCCGCACACTCGATAATTGTAAAATTTACAAGGATCAGGACATCGATTTGGATCGCATTATGTCGGTAAGTTGAGAGAAAAATATTCAGTTGTTAAGAACATCCTCGTGACCTCGGTAGTCTAGCGTAAGTGCACTAACCTGCCATCCCAGAGGTTGTGGGCTTGAGTCCCACGTGAGTTACGGTCCACGCACTTTTTCAAATTTACCTACTTTCCCTCGTTCGAATGATTTTCCAACCCAAAAACATTTTCAAACTCACTCTGAAAACCCAAACTTATCCTTTAGATCCTCACTCCCGCTCATAGTCAGCGCATTATTTGCATTGTGGCTGGTAAAATAAGCAAAAACACATTACAACCGCAATTATAGCGCAGACACATCAACTTTAGCGAAGTGCTCAACCATCGGTGCGATCCTTCTGGCAGAAAAATGTAAAACACAGATAGCGCTCCAAGCAGTAGGAAGGCACTGTTCCTAAGTTTAGGTCTGGTAGCGGCAGGCTAATCACCTAGGTATATATATATATAATTGGCGCGTACACCCTTTTTGGGTGTTTCGCCGAGCTCCTCCTCCTATTTGTGGTGTGCGTCTTGATGTTGTTCCATAAATGGAGGGACCTACAATTTCAAGCCGACTCCGAACGGCAGATATTTTTATGAGGAGCTTTTTCATGGCAGAAATACACTCGGAGGTTTGCCATTGCTTGTCGAGGGGCGACCGCTATTAGAAAAATGTTTTTTTATTAATTTTGGTGTTTCACCGAGATTCGAACCAACGTTCTCTCTGTGAATTCCGAATGGTAATCACGCACCAACCCATTCAGCTGCGGCGGTCGCCTTAGGCAAATCACCTACCCTGTCAGAAATCAAGTAGATTAACGTAACCAACGCAAGACAAATGTGTTGTCGAAGCCCTATACTCTCGAGAGGAGTGAACAAGGCCCCCCCCCAAAACAAGAATATCAATATTGCTTGCTTATAATTTGTTGAAAGTAATTATTTCCAAAAACCTCAAATTGCTACCTTTATTTGTGCAATACTAAAATGTGATCACAACCAACCAAGGTTGAGATGGTGATTCACAAGGAATCCAATTAGCATTTCCGCACCATTTTGTTCCCACTACTCGTTGTTGGCCTCCGCCGTAGCCGAATGGGTTGGTGCGTGACTACCATTCGGAATTCAGAGAGAGAATGTAGATTCGAATCTCGGTGAAAGGCCAAAATGAAGAAAAAGTTTTTTCTAATAGCGGTCGCCTCTCGGCAGACAATGGCAATCCTCCGAGTGTATTTCTGTCATGAAAAAGCTCCTCATAAAAATATCTGCTGTTCGGAATCGACTTGAAACTGTAGCTCCCTCCATTTGTGAAACAACATCCAAAAGCGCTTTGCCAAGGGTCAACATCCTCGCCTTCCAGAGAGCAGGGCATTGGAATTAGTTTACTTTTTCTCCGGCATATTACAACTATGGCTGTATACTTGTATATTGTAAAGGATACCTATTTTGGCTGCCTGCTCTCCTAAGGACCGGAAGCCAGTTATCAGTGCCATGAGTCTGGAGGCATCCCTTCGTTTGATATTTGTCAATGTTGACTATGATTGCAGGTGGGACATAACGTTCTGTTATCTTTGCATGCTGTCTGGTCCTTCATCTTGATTACACCCAGTGATGTAAATACCAATTCTGCAAGAATGTTATTCATGGCAGAGTCCGCTTTTTCGTTTTTTTTTTCAATGTTTTTCAATGTTCCGATCTCCCGGGATCCTGATTAAAGTAACGCTATGGCTTATGTTCAAGGTGGTAAGGCTAGTTCTGCTTTGCTCCACCAGTTTAGAGGTTGTTGTAGCTGAATCCAGGATTGCAGCAGCTAGGATTGCTATCCGAAATAATAGGGATAGCGCCCTTAAAAGAAAAGTCCGCGATTAGTAGCTTACAAGCTTCCCCTATTGCCAATACTTCCGCCTGGAAGACACTGCAAGTATTAGGAAGACGCACAGATTTTTCCATTCTAAGTCTATGAGAATATAGGTATACCAGCTCCATCACCACAGTCCATTTTTGTACCATTTGTGTAGACTGTTGTGTCAAAATTGTTTAGTAGAAGTCACTTACTTCATTCATCCCGATATGGAAAGCAGATGGCAATGTTCCTGTTGAAAGTCACCGTGGAGACGATGTATCAGTCCTCCCCGAGGTGAACAGAGTTCATCGCAATAACATACTGGCATGACCATACGTTTTGTTCCTTCCTGCGACCCGCTAAATGCGCTCATGGTCGCCATCCTCTTTATATGGAGATCTCAATTGCCTACTTAGTCCAAAGTAACACTGGTTGGCAAGAGAGATTTTAGTTAGTCATTAATTTAGGAGAACTACAAAAAAATCCAACGAGGTAAATCTCCACGCCAAGTCGTCTAATGAAAATTATAGAATTCAGGATCTTACTGAAAAGCCGTGCATCCTTTATTAGATGTTTGGCCGAGCTTCTCCTCTAATTTGTATTGTGCGATGTTGTCCTGCAAATGAAGAGATTTTCAATTTTATGCATCCCACGAGTTGCTGATGATTTTTATGAGAGACTTTTTCATGATAGCGAACAATTCAGAGGTTCAGTAATACTTTCCAAGTGGTTTCATAAGAAAAAATTTGTTCCATCATTTGAAGTTTCAAACTCGATACCCATCAAATTGTAGCCCCACACACAAATTGAGCCAAGTGACGCTTATGAGGAATTCGTTCACAGGTAACCGAAACAACCCGGATTTATATCCGGCCAAAGGCTGCTATTTCAGCATCATTCCCCGTATATTTATGAGGAATACTGCCTCAACAACAACAGCAATACTCCAAATTATATCATTTTGCATTGAAATAGGGCGTGAAATGTTCAATCATTGAGTGGTTTGTCCGTTATAAGTTTGGCTTCTATTACTTTGCTCTGCCTATGTGTTATGTAAATTTTGAATTACAAATAATGGTATGATCTGCCGGCAGCCACTTTAGCTAACCAAATAGTAATTAAATTATTTTAAATATATTGACAAAAAAAAAATTGTTTACAATTTTTTAATTATGTAATTTAAAAAAATTTAATATTGCTATTATTTTTGTAACCTGAATACATATTTAATTTTTTAGTGTAAAACAATAAAGGAATTCGATGCATTATTCACCTCAAAGCAGTTTGGTTATGCGCATGTCGATGACTATTATAGCGATGCAACTCTGCACAATAAATTGCATTATATATCGGTGCCTTTACTGTGCTTGAGTGCCGCTGATGATCCATTCCAACCACTAGACGGTGAGTACAGGAAATATACAACAACAACATTGTGCTTACATACCTAAATATTTTATCAAACATACAAAAAATCGCATACCTATTTGAAAATCTAACGCCTTGAACAGAATTGCAACGGGCAGCGGCTTAACGAGTACCCGCTGCCAAAATTAGAATACATTTAATAGCAAAGGATTGCGGCTGGCAAATATCGATGATTTACAATAGAAATAAGTTCTTTTTTTTGTTAAAATGAACTTCAACGAGTTGCTCCACAAATATAGCAAACAAAAAGATTTCACTACAAAATTAATTTTATTGTAACCACAAAATGTTAGCTGAAAACCGTCCCGACGCAATTATATTTAACCGACCGAATTTTCCAACTGAAGTGGATCAGCTGATCACCACCCGTCAACCCGCTGACCCGCGCAATTCTGTCTCTGACCTAATTTGGAAAAGTTCGGCAAATATGGTAGTAATTTTTAAATACTAAGCGAAACTATAAATTTTTTTTAATTATAAATTATGTATAACCTTGTCATCTGCTGAACGGATATAAGCTCATCAAGTAAAGATGCGTCAAAGCTTTGACGGAACCAAGCTGCAAAAAAACTTTGAGCAATTTTCCATTTTTGATTACTGAAGTGTTTACATTATTTGCGTTTTTGAAAATTCCTATATTATCAAATTGGTCTGGGATTACAGGGTCCGGCACTCGAAGTGTAACCAACTTCAGACCGCTCGTGCAGCTGATGCACCTTAGTAAATAAAGTACCTTAAAGTAAATAAAGTTTTTGTTTATCGCCCCATTACTCGTTACAATGATACTGGTAGCATCGCGAAACGTCATGGAGGTGGTCATCAAAATACTGCAACGTCACGTGAAATGATTCAAAAAGTGAAGAAGCGACTTAGCGACATCCCCGACGAAGTGCCCATCAAAAAGCGAAAGAACTGAAATATCTGACCGTAGCATTCGCCGCATAATGAAAAATGATCTCAAAGTCAAGCCTTACAAGATCCCAAAGGCGCATGATCTCACACCAAAGTAGCAACAAGTCAGACTTGAGAGAGCGAAGGAGTTGCTTCGCTTGGCCGAAAGCGGTCAATTTCCGAACATTGTGTTTTCTGGCGAGGGAATTTATAAATTGAGCAAGCGATATGATTTATTTGTCCGACCGTTCATACGAGAATTTGAGTCATCGACTCACCACCAGGAGGCAGGACCCGCCAAAAGTGGCAGATGGGCGCTCTCCAATCGTTTTCATCGAGCCTGGGGTCAAGGTAAATGCGAAATATTATCGGGAAAGTATTCTGGAGGTTACTTTGAATCCGTGGGCAGACAAACATTTCGGTGACAGACCATGGACGTTTCAATAGGACTCGGCACCGTTTTAGAAAGTTCGAGTGAACCAACAATGGCTATCAAATTCACCAGTCGCGAATCCGATGGATTATTCTCTTTGGGTCATTTTGGAGAGCAAGGCGCTGAAAAAAAGCTTGCGATTCGTTTCTGGACCGTGTCAAGGCCATAGTCAAGGTTTTGCCTTGTGGTCATATCGAGCAAAAGTAAATTGATTCTTAATTTTGTGTTATTTTCACACATTTTTTACTTTGAAGTAACTGAAAACTCCATCAATGGCATCAAGAACCATTTGGTATATTTTGTCTTCTGTAATCAATACCCGCTTTCCATATGACAGAGTATTTGAAGGAAGTGAGATATTTTACATTTTTAGTCTCAACCAAACTTACGATAAGACTCTTCCCTCTTTATTTTGTACTTTATATCCTCGTAAATTTTGAAATATAGTCAAGCTCAACAAACTCAAACTTTAACTGTTTACAGCTTCTTTGATTGTTTAGACACAAAATATAACTTCAGTAAATTTTTTTAAGCATTCGAAGCCTTTTTTCAACAGTTAATTAGGTCCACAATCCTAATATAACTACGAATAAAAATACTACTTTGGGGAAAAATTAATCCATTATTTTTGCGTACAAATTTTGCATATACCTATGGTTTAAAACTGTTTTATGGCCGATCTTTAGCTCCTGGGCGATGCTACGACTCAGGGTCGTAGAGAGCATATCCGGGCCCCGGGGGAAAATTGCAAACGCGGGCCCTTTCCAATTATGTGTAATTCATATAATTCGAATTACTCTCGAGTCCAGGCCCCTCTGAGAACTCCGGGCCCGGGGTAAAAAGTCCCCGATTCATAATTTCAGGTTTGCCTTTTTGCCTTTATCATAGAAAAACTCAAAACTGTAAATGTACCAAATTTTCTCTTTATTGACTTACATTGTTAACACCCTGTAACTCACAACTGAATGGCACAAACAAAAGGCAGCAAAATAATTTTTTAGTGTGAAATGCCACCGTCAAGGTGCATAAAGCATAAACTTTAAATCGTTTGTTGATACTTTACGAGGTAGCGATCACTACAACCACCTACCGAGATAATAATGAATTTCTGTTTCTTTTTTTCAAACTTAACTAACTAAAGCCTTAACAGTTTACAGTTTCTTATTTTGTATGGACCACACACTACTTAAGTAATTTTTTTTTAAACATTCGAAGTCTTTTTCCTACAGTTAATTAAGGTTCACAATTCTAATATGACTGCGAATATAAATATTATAATTTTTTATTATATTATTAAAATTTTGATATTACTATATTTTTTAAAACTTTATATCCCTTGTCAACGGCGCGCCAAGTATTATTGTGCAGAATTCTCAATAGTTTCACTGGTTATAGTTAATTTTGGTCGTTAGTTAATGATCATGCAAATGTATACGTATTTTTGAATACGAAACTTTTTGAAAGTATACTACACTTTAATCTAAAGATAAAAGCTATTAACTGTTTTATTTGTATCCATTCCTTGTAGCCATTCCTATTAAAGCCGCCGAAGAGTGTACTCATGTAGCAATCGTTGTGACTGCACGCGGTGGGCATATCGGTTTCCTAGAAGGTTGGTGGCCCTCACCAAAAGAGCAGTATATGGGCCGACTTTTCTCCGAATTCTTCACAAAAGCACTATTCGATGAAGATGGCCATTTCGAACGTACACGGGATGAATTACACCAACGTTTTGATGCCAAAAATATTGCGCCTCTACAAGCACCAACACCACTGGCAATTTCCAAAGCTAAAACACCGTTACTGAGCGCAGAAGAGTTTGTAGAAAAATTCATGGAGATGTAGTTAGAGCATAGACTGTTTAGTAAGGAGTTCGACAACGCCACAAAGGCAACGAAAAAAGTGATGGACCTTAGTAATCACGGTTTGGACAAGTGATTGGGGGGGCAAGCGAGTTGCGCGTGCCTGGATGATAAAGTGCAATTAAAAAAATGTGATTAGTAAAAAAAAGACACATATTCTAAAATTACATATCAGTGGAATTTTGACAAAACTATAATTTTTATTTGACGCTAGCGGTTTTTACTTCTCGATAAGTAAATCCTGATAGATCATAGAAAAGTTTAATACTTCAATTCAACTATTATTGATATAAACTCTTTAAATGATTATCATTTTAAATATTGTATTAAAACCCAGTGATTTAAAAATTGACAAGTAAGAATGTAAAGTCGCTTTAAGTTATTTTGTCAAAAATCCACAGATATATGCAAGTATGTATGTAAGTATGTGTAGGTAACAAAACATAACGTGTTATTAGTTTAGTGAAATTATGCTGTAGCAAATTAATGATAAAAATATATTTATATTTTTCTTATTAGATAAATTATTAGTAGAAAATACTATAAAAAAATATAATTTATAACTAAAGAAATTCTAAATAGCAGCTTTAAAGTGAAAGTGGTTATAGATAAATGACTACAAACAAAATTGTGAATTCAAATCATTAGTTAGCTTAGTTTAGGAAAGGAAAAATCGATTGCCTTGAAGCATATGCACATGTACCTAATTCGTCGTAAGAGAGTTGAAATGAAATTTGTTAAACTAAAATATTTGTAGCAGTTCTACATAAATTAAATTATTCATATATTTATAACAAATATAATAGCTTTTAAAACCTAAACGCTTTTCCCAGATCGGCCGGCCATTTTGTGGCGAACATTACACGAAGTCTTTGTTCACTTGTTGTTTTTTTTTTGTTTAGATGACGTTTTGTAAATTAAATCAAGTTCGCGTAATAGAAAATGTAAGATAAGATCTACCAATTGTTAACGTCGAGTGCAACCGTAAGGCTTAATTTTAAAACGCCATAAGCACAGGGTGTGCATAATTGGAAGCAAACGCATCAAAAGAAAATATTTAATTTAAAATAAATTGTTGTATGTCATCTCCCTATCAAGCCAGCGATGCGGTTTGCCGATTTAGATAATGTCATAAAAAATAAAAATTGATAAAACAAGCACTTAACCACACAAGGAATTTCTTTATTTGCAACACCATGAAGTAATAAACAGGTGAAGTATATATGTCCATATGTAAGTAAGCAGCTTTCCTTTTACTGGTATTCAGCCGCCTCATTGAAATCATGCCGCTTATTGAGGTTTTTAGTGAGCTGCATTGCTTTTAATTTGTTAGGTTAGGTTGACCTGGCTGGCTGAAAGCCATCACATAGACCTATTGGTCCTTAGTGGTACCAGATGGAACTTGCCCCTTATGTTGAAAGCCATCACATAGACCTATTGGTCCTTAGTGGTACCAGATGGAGCTTGTCCGTTATGTTGAAAGCCATCACATAGACCTATTGGTCCTTAGTGGTACCAGATGGAGCTTGCCCCTTATGTTTCCTTGTAGCAGACTTCTTGTAATAAGCCTGCGTTTTTTGCGAATCTAGGTAGGTAGGTTGAGTGGTTGTCGTAGCGACACACTTAAGTAAGCTCTGCGAATCTAAGTAAGCTCTAAAGCTCTAACCCCGAGAGAAATTCTAACCTCCCATATTGTAGAGCTTCTAAACATTTCATTCGGGTTCTAACTATTGCAGTGCAAGAACATAGAAGGTGTTCAAGAGTTTCCCTCTCTTCTAGTTCATTGTAAAATCTGCAGCTATCATTGTTTGCAATTCCCATCTTGTATGCGTGTGCCGCTAACAAATTGTGGCCTGCCAGTATTACCTACGATAGTTCTGCTTTCCTTTCTAGACAGAGCTAGTACGAATGTGGCGGATATATCTGCATTCTGTGTACACATGATTTTCGCGATTTTGTAAGTGGTTAGATTATTCTACCTCCTGTCCATCCGTATTCTCATGTCCACAGCGATGCCTTTGTCTACTGTATTTAAAGGTTTCAGTATGTCGTTTTCTTGTTCGAATTGTATGTAAACAGCACTTTTGGCAATCTCATCTCCAATTTCGTTTCCTGCAATGCCCTTAGTACGTCCGGGTACCCAATAGATATGCAACCGTCTGTCTGTGGCTAGTCTCTCTATGGCTTCCCTGGTCCTGAGAACGTTTTTAGATAAAATTTCATAAGAGTTTATTGCCTTTATTGCCGCTTGACTGTCAACGTAAGTATATATAATATTTATGTTGGAGTAGCTCGATGTCTTTGCTAGTGCTACTTATTTCTGCAGCCTTTCCTACCGCAAAGGGGAGCTTAATTGGCCGCCTGATGTCCAGCCCTGCGCAATAAATCCCTGCACCTACTCCGTCCATCACTTTCAAGCCGTCAGTAAATATATTAAGCGTAATGGGGCTAGGTTTCATACCTCTATTCCACCCCTCTTCTTCTGTTGTTCGGAATATTTTCACCCAATTGTATTTCTGAGTCATGTAGTCCGTATTTGTCCGATAACTCATACCTATTGAGCTATGTCCGAATATTGTACAGGTAAATTCACCCGTTGCCTTAAGCCTTGCGACAGATCTAGCTGCTAGACCTTTCTGCCGCAATGTCAATCGGTGCTGCCGTACGATTAGTTTTAATTGCCCCTGTAGTGCAGAGTGAACCGAGACGTTGAATACTTTCTATAGGTGTTTTGTGTGTCGTTTTTCTCAATTCAGTCCATCACACTAGAACACCAATAATTGGCTTTAATACAGCTGAGTAGCACCAATACATTATGGAAGGAAATAGACCCCATGTTACTCCCGGCATTATTTTACATGCATATAATGCCTTTTTCTTTCTCTTCAATATACCTGTATATTGTGCTTCCATCTGCTTTTTATTTGGTTATTTATAGCTAATTTATGCAGCAATCACTTGAGACTGTTTTTTATCGTTTGCAATTCTTTGTTATCTTATAAAAAATATGCATTTTAGACTTATAATTATTTCAGCAAACTTACGTACTAGAATTCAAATAAGATAATAGTTAATGGCATTGAGTGTGCAAAGAGCAGAACAGTGGTAATGCTATTTCTTTGAATATTATAAGGTGCGTTTCATAATCATTTGCAAATTTATTTTAATTTATATATTTTGCAAAGTATTTTAATTTATAGATTTTGGAGAAAAATAAAAATTTTACGCATCGATTAAAGTAACAAAAGTTATCTGTTGCTTACAGAATTTAGAACTTTTTTTAATACATAAATTTTTTTGGCAAAAACGTATTCTCAGGCGTTTCAAAATGATAAGACACTGTTTAATTAAAGTGATCGTTTAACAAAAGTATACTTGATTTTACTATTCTATGGAAGCACCATTTGCTTTAGCGACACAAAATAACCTTTTCTGCTAACTTTTTAAGTAAATTTACATCTAGACAAGCTCATTCTACCTTAATTGCCGACAAATTGGCGACTGTTGGCGTAAACTCTTCTCACTAATATATACCAAATGTTTTCTATTGGGTTTAGATCCGGAGAACACGCCAGCCAGTCCATAGTTTCTATGGAACAATCGGTCAAAGACTGCCTTTTTTCCCTGCTTACAGGCACATTCGGGCGTTGTCTTGCTGAAAAACGAAGGACACTTCCCGACACTCTTCATTCGCGATGATGTCAACTGTATATCAAGAGTTGCTTTCGATATAAAAGCACCCCAAACCATGACAGAACTTCCATCGAAGTTGCGCTTGTAAATAAGAGGGGCTCTTGCGCAAATTTCTCCAATAATTTAAAAAGCCGTCCATCAAGGTTGCATTTTTTTTTCATCCTAAAATATAACCTTTTTAAAAAATAATATGAAATTGGGCAACATTAAAAATATTCCAAATACCTTACTGTGTCCAAGTTGGTGTCTAGGTGTTGGCGATGGGGTCCTTTTCTTATATTTGATCATTTTAATGTAATCTGCGCCAAACTGTTGTTTTTTAAACCTTATTTTTAACAACAGCGGCCAAGTTGGCGCAAGACTTAGTCGAGTTAGAAGCTTTTCTTTAGATTGCTCGCTGTTCTCGACTTGATAGTGATCATTTTCTTCCGACGGGCTTCAAAATGTTGTAATTCTCAGGACTCCGTAAAAAATTCCGGATAGGACAACGATTTCTGCCTTTTTTTTGCAATTCATTTGATTGACAAGCCTGAAACCTTGTAGGACAAAATTTTTCCACGCTCCTCTTGTGATAATATTCAACCCCTCGGCATTTTATGTTAAATTGAATAAAATTATAATTAAAGTCATCCAAAACAACAATCAGCACCTTCTATCTCTTCAGAAGCTTATTTCCGACTAGTGTCTTATCATTATGAAACGCCGAAAAGACTAACAAAAGAGCAGCTTCTTGGAAAAAGATAACGGTTCTACAAAATAGAGTGAGCTTTCGCACTAGAAACAATTGATGGAAGTCTTAAGTTTATAACTTAATAAAAATTAAAATGACAAATAAAATCTTCTCCGGAAAGTAAAAGCGAGCTTATGGTAGTTCGAAAGTTTTATACCAAAGGTTTCTTATGATTATGAAACGCACCCTATATAACATTGGATGCCAAATGCTGTGGGACGCATTATAAAATCAAATATAGAGATGTATGAGAAAATTAAATGGAAATTTATTAAGCAAATTCAGGACAATATAATGGAATTGTTTTAAATGTAAGATAAGTTAGGTGACAGGCGGCCACATTACTTTAATATCCTCATGTTTGAAACCACTTCTCTTAGGCAATGGAAATCTTCTAATAAGTTGTATATCTTTAGAAAGTTTATTAAAAAGTATTCAAGATATTATGGTATACATAGAAGTTACGAAAAAGTGTGGTGCGAGTAGCTGGACCTGCAACATGTGAATGAGAATTACTTCTTAAACTGTGTGAGGTGTAGATTGGATACTTAATCCGCTCCTTGCAAAAAAAAAATTTTCAAAACTTTGTACGAGTATCTCACGGGAAGAATATTCAACATTTTTAAAAAGATTCATAGAATGAGGCACTTCTGATAGCAGACGAATTTTAGTAGTTTATGCACTATCCTAGCAGCTTATACCATATCGTAATTTAGATTGCATTAGCCCATAGCAGACCATTTCATTACTCGTTTGAAAACAATTTTCTAAGGCGATAAGATGAACGTACAATGGATAACATATTCGTTTGGGGAAAAAGAAATCCATTATTTTGCGTACAATTTTTGCGCATATGGTTTAAAACTGTTTCATAGTCTATCTTTAGCTCCTGGGCGATGTTGCGTCTACCAACATACCGGTCAACTTCGATTATTCTGTGATTTTATCGACATTTTCGACATTATCGACATTTTCTTTAACATCAAAAATTTCTGGACAGAATCAACGAAACCCGAATTGCACGTAATTAGCCGTTATAATAACGGCACCATAAACATAATTCACAATTTCAGCGGCCTGGTTTGCATTTTCGTCTTTGTCAAAGAAAAACTCAAAACTGTAAAATGTTCCGAATTTTCTCTTTGTTGACTTCCATTGTTAACACCCTGTAACTCACACTGAATGGAACAACGAAAAACAGCAAAATAATTTTTTCATTGGGAAATTCCACCTTGACAACGAGCATCATCATTTTAAATTGTTTAATCGTTACTTTATGAGCAGCCCAGGACATTTGCGAAATGTATGGAAAAGGTGTCATAGGCGAGTCTACAGCACGGAAACGGTTTGCAAAGTTCGAAAATGGCGACTTTGACAACGATGCCACGCGCCGCAGCAGAGGGCCTTCTGAGTTCGATCAACGATTCTCAATCACCTTCATTCAATGGGTTTTACCGAAAACTCGGTAGCTCAACGAAAAAAATTAAGAGAGTCGCCTTCAAATTGCTTCTCAACATCTCGCCCGCCTTCGAGCAACAGCGTTTTTTGTACCGAATCGTCACGCTAGATGAGAAATGGTGCTTTATCCAAAAAACTCATGATATGTGTTTGGTGAGACTGGGAGGGCATGGTACATTGGGAAATGCTCGAAAAGAATGCCACGGTCAACATTGCTCAGCTACACCGTGTGAATGAGGATATTCCGCTATTCGACTGAAAATGCCTGACCGACATGGTATCATCCGCCGTATTTTCCGGACCTTGCACCGATCGATTACCATCTTTTCCACTCTCTGTCAAACCGTATGAAGAGTTGCCTTCGATAACACTCAACAACTTCTTTGATACCAGACCAGGCGACTCTTGGCGGAACAACATCAACAAATTGGTCGAGAGGTGGGAAGAGGTTTTAAACAGTAACGGCGATAATTGATTAAATTGAAATTGATTAACTTATTGATATAATTATTGTTTGTTATTTAAATAAAAGTCTATCAGTATCTATAAAATGCATTACATAGGCGTAATACTTGAATACCAGTTGTTCAAACCAACCAGTAATTTTTCCAACATTTTACATAATATTCCTGCTCCGTGTTTGACGTCAGCATACAATAAATTTACGGATATATGCATTTGTATAGATTTATACGCCTGCAATTTGTCTTTCAACAGTTTTTTCTACAGTCCCAAGCACCCGTAAAGGGGCCGGTGGTTTTCAATGTTTTCTAGGTGGAGTGCACTTTGAAATAGAATAAAAGACCTTGTGGCTAACGCTGTTTTTTTACATGTGCATATATTTATTGTATTAAATAAATACGTAAATGAGGAAATACAATGTACGACGTGAGAATAAGACGGAAGTCGATAAAAACAAAAACAAATAATTTTTAAAGCTTAGCTGTTTTCCAATTAAATAAATTAGTATTGTTTTATCTGTTAATGTTAGGGTAGGACTTAGGGGGATAGCACATCAGCTATTTTTCCTGTTTATTTGCAGGTCAAAATTGGAAAGGTCACCTCCATTGATATTTAAGTTCTTATACATTTGTATTTATATTTTTAAAGGCCTCCTAGAACCACTTGATTTGATATTAGGAGGTGGCCTGTAAAAATTACTTTTACTTTGATACTTTTACTTTGTATATCCTTTTTGGATGTTTGGCCGAGTTCCTCCTCCTATTTGTGGCGTCCGTCTTGATATTGTTCCACAAATGGGTAAACAAATATCGAAGGACACCAAAAACACCATGATACAATATTTAAAGGTTACGTAAAGTTTGGCAACTGATTTTTCACGCTATTTATACAATTGATGCAATTTGGAAGTAGGGGGAATAGGGGCATAAGTTTTTCCCCTTTCTGAGAAGGTAGTAAAAAATTAAAAAGAAAAGAATAGTCAGTGTAAACCATAGAATAATTTTATGTTATATTTTTAACTTAGCCATTCCGTGGATTTGTCACCATGTAATGGTGCATAAATTTGCTATGATTTTTTTCAGGTTTTAGAAAGCTGAATATCCTATAGTAAATCCAAAAGCTCGCAGTTTGACAAACAAATATGCAACCAAAAAAAAAACGCTGTTGAAAAACAAATTGCCAGCGTATAAATATATAAATACGCATACATATACCCGTAAACTTATTGTATGCTGACGTCAAACACGGAGCAGGAATATTATAAAATGTTGGAAAAACTAATGGTTGGTTTGAACAACTGGTATTCAAATATTACGCCTATGTAATGCATTTTATAGATACTGACTTTTATTTAAATAACAAACAATAATTATATCAATAAGTTAATTAATTATATATTCGCCGTTACTGTTTGCAACCTCCTCCCATCTCTGGACCAATTTGTTGATGCCCTTCATATAGTTTGACAAGGAGCGGAAAAGATGGTAATCGGCCGATACAAAGTGAATACGACGGATGCTGAAGGACTTCCCAGTCGAGCGGAGTGCGGCTTTGACGACTTGCGCAACATGGTGCCTGGCATTGTCGTTAAGGTGTATGGTTTGACCATGTCGATCAGGTATTTTCAGTCGAATAGCCTCATTCACACGGTGTAGCTGAGCAATGTTGACCGTGGCATTCTTTTCGAGCATTTTCCAATATACCATGCCCTCCCAGTCCCACCAAACACATTTAATGATTTACTTTGGATGAAGCTCCATTTCTCATCTAGCGTGACGATTCGGTACAAAAAACGCTGTTGCTCATTGGCGGGCGAGATGCTGAGAAGCAATTTGAAGGCGACTTTCTTAATTTTCTTCGTTGAGCTTGTTGAGCTACCGATTTTTCGGTAAATTCCATTGAATGTAAGTGATTGAGAATCATTTATCGAATTCAGAAGGCCTCCCGCTATGGGACGTGTCATCGTTGTAAAAGTCGCCATTTTCGAACTTTGCAAACCATTTGCGTCCTGTAGACTCGCCTATGACACCTTCTGAAGTAACGATTAAACAGTTTAAAGTCTATGCTTGTTGTCAAAGTGATGTTTCACACTAAAAAAAATTGTTTGCTGTTTTTCGTTGTTCCTTTCAGTTGTGAGTTGAAGTGCCCACAAAAAAATGGGAATTCGATTATAAAGGGTTTTCCAATAACAGGTGTTATCTATCGCTATCGAGAGATCATTAACGATTTTTTATGTCCGGAATTGGATGGTATTGATCTGGACAACATTTATTTTCAACAAGACGGCTACGTGCCACACAAGCAAGAAACCATTGATCTTTTACGGGAAAACTTTCCGGACAGTATTATCTCTCGAAGAAGTAATCACAATTGACCACCGAGATCTTGCGATTTAACACCTTGTGACTTTTTTCTTTGGGGTCACATGAAAGAGAAGGTCTAAGCCAACAGCCAACAGCCCAGGGTCGATTCAAGACCTCAAAGATGGGATTCATGAAGCTATCGAGGACATAGGGCAGCCACTTTGCTATTCGGTTATGGACAATTTCATGAAAAGGATATTGTTCTGTAAACGTGGTCGTGGTGGTCATTTACCTGATGTTATTTTCCACTAATAACGGCATACCTTCCTCTTTATAATGAAATAAACATCCGATCATTTCTATTAAAAAAAATCATTTTTCTTTGAATATCAAAATAACACCTCTTACTAGATAGCCCTATACTTATATATTCACTATAGCATTAAAATATGCATTACGGAGAATGTGTTAATGTAAATTACATAGAAATATAGGGTTTTTTAATAGGTGCGCTGCAACTTTTTCCGATAGGGAGGGCGAACAACGCAATATTTTTCATTTTTCGCTTGTCATTTGTAAACTTCATTAGTATACATTTCATCATGGAACGCTACACACTTGAGCAACGATTGCAAATCGTGCAAATTTTTATAAAAATGATCGTTCTGTTGCTGCTACTTTAAGAGCATTACGGCCATTTTACGGTCCATTTAACAAGCCGTCCCGTTTTGGGGTTATGTGAAGTCATTGGTCTACAGTAACAAGCCGGCGACGATTTGTGAGCTCAGAGCCAATATTGAACGCGAAATTGCTGAAATTTCGGCCGATTTATGCAAAAGAGTGGTCAAAAATTGGGTTCAACGATTGGACTTCGTAAAACGTGCACGCGGTGGTCATGCAAAAGAAATCGAATTTCATACTTAAATGTATATGTTCAAACTCGATAATAAAAAAAAATTAGTTAAAAAAGTCAAACCGTTTGTGTTTTATTCAAAAAAGTTCAAAAGTTGAAGCGCTCTTACTGAAAAACCCTATATTAATTATGCAATAAAAAGGTTTAATTTCAATTTCCGGGAAGTGTGGCATTCATATACTCTCGTAAGGAAGTAAGTACTGAAACTTGTAGTGAATACGAAATTAATTCGCTTTTTATACAAACTAATTTAATTGTATTCTACAGAAGGCAGCATCAAGATTTGGGAGAGCCCAATTTATTCGGGAATTCATAAAACTATCTTTTATCAGGAGCGTTCATTGCACAAGGGTTGAAATCTAAGCGATCATATATTTGCTAAGTAGTTTTATGACAACTGTTAAATTTGATTCAATGCAATGGAAATATTTTAAGTATGGGGAAGCGTCAAATTTAAGAGCATCGCCACAGAAACAATTTCCAAATTTTAGCAAGAAAAGTGTTTAAAAAAAATTAATACACATACATGCATACACATATTATACAAATTATATATTGCACATGTATTGAAGAAGAATTATATGTATATTGCCACAAAAAAGTATAAAGAAGATTCACTTACACTATTTACGAAGGTGTTTCGCTTAAAAATGCCATGTCTTCGGCATTTATTTCAACTCAAACACTTCACTCGTAAACCAACTGTCAGTTTTCTCTCAATTTTCAAATGACATGTGCATTTTAATGGTGCTCACACTCACCAACGTAAACGTGCTCCCGTATCAGCTGACACGATGAAACAACGATCTACTATACTACTGAACGGAACGGAACGGTGGTGAGAATTCATTTACATGGGGCTCTCATTAGTTTCATAGTGTCAGCTGATATGGGCGTACGTTTACTTTGGTGGGTGTGCGCAACATAACTAGGTGCGCAAAAATATTGCTGCCTGGTGTTTTTACGCCGTGAATTGAGTACTACTTTGCCGTGATATATAACACATGAGCTGAAAAGTCTCGGGCCTGACACATAGATGGCACTAGTTTTATTGCATTCACATCTTTTTCAGTTGCTGTTAAAATTTCATGATATTCTATTCATTAGTTCGGTATTTTCAAAAGAATGGATCAAAAAGCATTTCGTGTTTAAATTTTACACTGCTTCTTGATTTCTTGATGGGAAAAAATACCGTTCAAATGACGCAATGACTTGAAAAGTTTTATGGGTACTCCGCTCCATCAGAAGCAAAGAAACAACAATAAAATTATGGTTTACTGCCTTCAAACGCGATCGTAGGACAACGATGATGAACAACACCAGAAAACATCAGAAAAATCCACAAAATTGTTTTGAATAATCGAAAAGTGAAGTTGGGTGAGTTAGCTAACGTTGTAAGGATATCAAAAGAACGTTTCGACTATATATGGTATTGCATGAACATTTCGCTATGAGAGAGCTCTCCTCAAAGTGGGTGCCTGGTTTGCTCACTTTCAGGATAGCGCACACTGTCACAAGTCAATCAAATCAATGGCAAAACTACATGAATTGAACTTCAAATTGCTTCCACATCCACCGTATTCACCAGATTTGGTCTACTACTAGCTGTTCGCAGACCTAAAAAAATGCACGCCGGTAAGAAATTTCGCTCGATTGAAGAGGTTGTCGCTGAAACTGAGGCGTATTTTGAGGCAAAAGATAAACCGTTCTACAAAAGTGGTATTGAAATATTGGAGCGGTGCTGGAATGATTGCGTTTTTCTTGATGGAAATTACTTTGATGAATAAAGCTAATTTTGAACAAAAAAAAACGTGTTTTCTTTGTTAGGCCTGGGACTTTTCAGCCCATGTGTTAAATTATCAAAGATGGGGTCACTGTAAGCTTCACAAAAAGTACCAAATGGCTGTCAAACATTCAAAATGAAAGCCCATTGCCTCACAAATGTTGGCAATATATGACTTAAAATATTTCATGACATGAATTGCTTAATTCGTTCAATTTGCCGTCTCGATTGGCAATTTCATCGAAAGCAATCAGAAATTTAGTGTCGAGATGTCTAGTGACAAATCTGCTTAATTTTGTGCCCCCTTGAATCATTTTTAGGTTAAAAAAAAACGAAGAGAAAAACGGCTTCTTCTTTTATAAGTTTCTTATAAATTTTACGGTATTATACAGATTATGGGGCACATGGAAAAATTGATCAAAAAAGACACGTGCCATTCGATGCGTTTTGACCTCAGTACTAATAATATGGCGAAGCGATATGATTTTATTTCTCCGTTCAAAAATTATTAACACAAAGCACTATTAAAATATTGCTTTTTTTCAAAATTTCACTTTCTCTTTACAATATTTGGGTGCAGAACGAAAAATTAACTGAATGATGCTTACTGCATTTATCGTCATTTATAAGTTTACGTATTCTAAAAAAATTAAAATATGCCCCACAGTGGGCATGAAACAGCAAATGATTATTTGTTACCTTTATAGCCGAACTCCTCCTCCAATTTGTGATGTGCGTCTTGATGCTCTAGAGGGGCTTACTGCTTTATGCGGGCCCGGAATGGAAGATGGTTTTTGAGAAGATTTTTCTTGACAGAAATACACGCGGAGGTTCGCCGTTGCTTGTCGAGAGGCGATGGGTATTGGAAAAAAAACTTCCCTAATATTGGAGAAAAAGACTTTCCACTTTTTAGGGTTTTCATAATGCCAACATCTCATTCCGGTTACCGGATCACTGCATTGTATTTCAAGCTGAAATATTGGCTATCAGGGAAGGCCTGCTAGCCCTAAATAAAAGCGTTCTCACAACAAGAGATATAAACATATATTCAGATAGCCAATCGGCCCTGAAAGCTTTACAATCGCCCAATATTAACACGAAGACAGTAAAAGAATGTATCGACGTTTTGACAGAACTATCACAGTATTTTGTAATAAACCGCTCTGGGTGCCGGGTCATAGAAACATAGAAGGCAACTGCAAAGCAGATGAACTAGCGAGATGGGGCACCACATTACCGATCCAACCAGACAAAGCGAACATACCTATACCTTTAGCAACTTGTAAGATGCTTATAGACCGCACAAACCGACTGTTGAAACTAAACAGGAAAAACATGAGAAATCTTCTCGGGGTCCTGACAGGGCATTGTTTGATTGGCAGGCATGCCAGCAGACTGGGAGCGCCCTATAACGACTATTGCAGAAGCTGTAACGACATCAAAGAAGAAGAGACTATAGAACACTTTCTATGCGGGTGCTTGGCTCTGGATAGAAGAAGGTTCAATATTTCAGGAAATAGTTCCCTGAATAGCTTGGCAGAAGTTGCCAATAT